>PNEQ01001414.1:27834-41333 GCA_003012365.1 Medauroidea extradentata
GGGGGGGGGGGGGAGGGGACAGGCCAAATCACAGTACAATTACCAAGACTGGAATTTTAAACTACAAAACTGTCTCACTATAACTTCTGAATCAACGTTTGCCATAAATAACTGCGTAATCACCCAGGCTGGGTACGAAACACGAATCTGAGACCATGAATCTAGCATACATTCACTTGCCTGAAGTAAGCTGAGAACTTTCAACTTCTTCTCGTAGATGAGGTGCGCACCCAGCAGCTTCGACAGTATGGGTGTGAACCTGTAGGTGTGTATGAGCTCGAAGCGCGCAGCTGCGTTCTGGCACACCCTCTTCAGCAGGTTTATCCCGCACCACAGCACACCTGACTTAGACTCCAGGCTGGACATCAGCTCGTGCAGCGATACAAAGAACTCCGTCGACATGCCGAACCCGGGGTCGAAGATGCTAAGGTCAGAGCTTATGCAGAGGATCTGTCAGAGAGCAGAGCAGGCGAGAATATGACCACCCGTATTAATCTGGCTAAAAGCATTTTTACGAGATTTGGACATTATTCGTGATAGCTCCTTCACGTGAAATTCGCTTTTACCCAAAACTCTTAACAAACATCCAATTATACTCCCGCATGTCTTCAGTTTTATCCGCAAGTGTTCAAAAAATCTTTTCAACGTTCAAATAAATTATTTTATAATTTACCAAAAACACTAATGTACCCTTTACAATAAAAATAAATACAAAAAAAAAGGTATAATTTTATGATTGATAATGCCTAACATAATGCTGAATTTTTTCTGTGACAATTTTTCTACTTAAAACTCTTATTAGCCTATATGTTTTGTTATTTTTAAACAATGTGCTTTTGAAATTTTATTAATATCAAACATTTGTTTTTATCCCTTTAGTATGACATTTTGATGTGTATGCAGTGTTTTTATAATGAGAATTCCAGGCACATATGGGGTGCAAAGAGGTAGCTAAAAAAAATATATAAATAAGTATACAGAAAACCTGCTGACAAGCTCCAACTTGTTCAAGTTTAGTGTTTAATAATATCAAGAATGTTGCACCAAATTAATTTAAACTTACGTCATTTAACCATTTAAGTAAGTGTTCATCAATAATCGGATTAAATAACTACAGAAACTGCTTAAGGTCTTTGGTTCTTATTTATGCTGTATTTGCTAGAATAATTTCTTAAACCCTGAAAGGAATTACGTAAGTGATGAAGACTTTGGCCGCTAGGTTAAACCAAAAATAAATAAAATGAGAGAAGGTTGAGGAACTCACAGGCTGGTACTTTTTGATAGTTACACAAATATAAAAGGACGAACACACTGTTGCATGGTTGCGCGACGTTTCACTGGCTACGCCAGCTTCATCAGGCGGCGAGTGCTGGCCTAGCCAAGGAAACATCTCACAACTGCACAACAATGTGTTCGTCCTTTCATATGTGTGTAACTATCAACAAGTACCGCGAGCCTGTAAGTACAGTACCTCAACCTTCTGTTATTTTATTCAATTGGTTTAACCTGAAAAGGGTTAGATATTGCATAACCATTACACTAATGTTGGAAATTTGTAGGCTACTACGTACCGTAGCCTAATTTTTTCTATAATTTTGGCTATCTACTTAATTAAAGATTCTTTAGTCAAATAATTAGCCAAAATTATGAAAGTGTGTGTTTTGAAAAAAATTAGGCTACATAGCACAATTTCCAACATTTCTATGTAACTTAACGTTTTTTTCAATATCTACTCCCTTTCAGGATTTAAAACATAAAACTTACTAAAATAGCGTACATCGTGGCCTTAAGGACTCTGCCTACCTCAGAGCTCCGGCGGCAGCAAGGATAGGACGTTACTGGTTAAATTATATTCCTGAATATCTCAGTCACTTTCAAACCTACATATATGCCACCACTGACTTTTTTGTTCAGTACGATACGGCCCACACTCTTACGGAATCTTTTAGCAAGTTATATCAATACCCTGAAAACTATGAGCAAATCAGTGTTTTCATTCCGATTAAACACTCTAAACCCTGTATTCATAAAATTCTTTTCACATTTTCGTTTATGTAGCAGTATTCTCCTCTTATCAATGCAGAAAATGGTTTTCATCCGAAAGCAATATCTCAAAGGGTGACAGAGCTACACGGAATTTAGTTTAACATGTAAAACCCTATCCTTGCTCCTGCTGCGCTCCGAGGTAGGCAGAAGCCTTAACAGAGTAATACTATACCAACAGACCTGTAAACTTTTCTGGAGTCCATTCAGTGTCTTCTCGGATTTGTTCTTAGAGTATTCCAGGGCACCACTCACAAACTCCTTCATTTGTTGATACTTCTCCATTTCTGAAGTCAGGTGACAGCAAGCAATTCTGGAAAAATATGTCAATAGTGGAGGAGGCAAAATATTAATACAGTTTTCCTTCGACTAGCACAGCAAAAACATTTAGCGTTAAATATGTCTTCAACACTGGTTAAATATTATACCAAATATTACATCACAGAAGACAATTCGTAATTAAAACACCAACATCATCAAACCATTAATTAACTTCTATGGTACGGAAACATTTCACAGCATCCTATATGAACAACTGTAATAGGTACACGAAGAGCTGACTACTCAAATTTAATTGTGGAGAGCCGAGACTAATGTACAGTCGTTACCAAGCACATATTTATTGAATAATTTATCCATAAACCACAAGGGCTACGGATTGTGAAACTCTCAATTTGCCAGTAAGTTTCTCGTATGTACTGCTCTAGAATGTAACTTCACAAGAAACTAACAATTTTTTACAGCGATGAGTCTATTTGCAGAATTCTAAAAGTAACAAATAAGCCATACACACAGTGAAAATAATACTGCAAACCACCTTGTAACAAGCGCACAGACGGAGATTCAACAACACTGTGCGTGGCTTGTCCATCTGCCGCTAACTTCACACATGCTCACACGTACAGCACAGAGACTTTTTTAGTAGCCACAGCCGTAGGCGGTGTTCAGTACTTTGGATCCTGTGTCGGAAATTCAGCACACGTTACGTTACGTGTTTGAGATTGTTTTAGCAGTTTGTTGAGATCAATTGCAGTCTTTTTAATGATTATGTTTGAATTATTGTGTTTAATCATATCAGTATAGCACTGAATTGAGCACATCACAGATGTGGTTTGTCAATGCCTGGCAACGGCCCAATCATATGCACCCATGCCTCTGCTGATCTTTTTTTTAAAGGAAGTTATCAGCACTCCCATTAGACACAATACGCAAGCGAAAATTACAGTGCTGGGACAAGTGTGCCATAATCGAGATTAAATTTGTACTAAGTGTGCAATTTTCACGGTCGTCAACACTGGGGAGGGCATTGCCCTCCCCAAGTGTCTGTGAGAAGGGGGCAGGTTTTCCTTACAAATTAAATTATTTTAGAAGAGACTGATGGAGGCAAGTTCTGCGAGCACCGGCCGGAGCTTGCCATGCAAGACCAATTAACTGGCTTCAAGCCCCAACGCTTTGGGTGTGCAAAACACCAAGTATGGCCGAAGAAACTTCTCCCTGTTGTTCATACATGCTTCACTTGGTTACTTATTTTGCGCAAACTGCAATTAATACCAGGCATACTTACAGAAAATTTTTGTCTGTATGCATTACCCTCTAGCTTCTAAGATTCTGCACATGCAAGTTAACCCGGAATCAACAGGCTAGCAAAAAAAAAATAGTCTTCAGACTGCAAAATTGTAAAACTTTTGTCTTTTGTTCAAATATCTCCCTATATGACCCTAACTTAGCCCTTGAGACGAAAAAATGTGACGATTTGTCAAAATTACACAGCAAGTTTCTTTGAAAATGTTCTGTCTACTGGCTAGTACTTTTTTAGAAGAAAGTATTCACATTTTAATATCGTATTTACTACAGCATGGTCGTTAAATCATAAAGAATTATCACAATTTTTTTTCAAAGGAATCCCAAGATTAAAGGCATTGTTGTTAATGTAGAAGTGGTAGGAAACCACGGTCTATGAAGGAAAGGTCTTGACACTGAGGCATAAAATGTGACTCCTGTTTTGTCGCAACGCTAGTAGTCTTTTAGTTGAAGATTAGTCTTGTTTGTATTTGGTTTAGCAAAAATTCTGAGCTTAAAATGTGTTTTTAGTTATCGGAATTGCCTGTATTATAGAAGAAAACATTTTTAAATCCAGATAATGTACACGCAATTTTGTATTTGAACACATTTTTAACCATAAAATTTAGTTTTTCTATCTTTTACATGTAGACTCACATTGCAATGATTCTAAAATTTTGTAGAACAGGGAAAGAATAGATTTTGTTCAAATGTTTTTACTAAAACAATAGTACATAATATTTTTTTCAGAAGACATATAAACAGTTCCACTTACATGCTAATGCATTTATGGATACAAAACAAATATCACCATCTTACCATATTAACACCATTTAATTGTAACATCGACAGATGAAAAAAAGGTAAATCTTCCACTAAATTACTACTAGCGGTCAGTGACAAAAAAAAGTCGCTTTCTCTTGCTCGAGAGCATTAGGCCATGCCAAAACCGCTTTTCCACTTAGAATGTAGCTATAACTTATGTTAATAGTCAATGTGAGTGAACCCAAAAGTATACTTACAAAAACTAATTTGAAAAATGTGCTGTGTTATCATTTTTCTGACTGATAAGTTTCTAAAATGAATTTTTTTTAATTCACAATTATTAGAATTTTAAAGAATTATGGTATTCAAAAAAATCTTATTTAAGAGGATAATTTTGAGAATATTTAATGTCATCCAGAATTTTATGCTTAACTCTTTTAGTACTAATACTTTCCAAAACTCTCAAATTCCACAGCATAGTATTGAAATAACATTATACGTATATGTAACATACCACACATTTCAAATTAATTTTGAAATTAATATATATTATGAACATGGATTAATTTCACAACTATTAGAATCATAAACTTTAAAATATTGATGGTTAAGTTTCATAGACTTAGCTTCTCTCACAAACGCTGCATATAGTCACGTAAAAACTAAATCTTTTAAATAAAAAAAATTTAATGTGTTTTGACAGATATGAATTACTTATCTGAACGTTGTAACCCAAAATATATGATAGTTACGGTAAGTCCTTAATATTCGACTATTTAAATACACTACAGTGTTCTACCCAGCAAAAATTCAGAGCTGGGTGGTTCACGAGACCAGCTGGGTGCATCGTAGACTAAGCTTGATGGTGTTGATAGGAATGTCTGTTTCTTAGCCGTGTGGTAAAGAAAACTAGCCGGATAGGGTGCCCAGCAAAATGGGCCTAGGGAGAACACTGTACTATAATGGTAGTAAAAGCTAGTTACATTGCTGTTTAGTTAATATTTTGTGCTTCGCTAGTATAGATGGTTTAGTATGCTGTGCACAATAAAATTTTTTCTGTTCAACCTTAAAATAAACTTCACAAAATACAGTAAATTTCACTGTAAAATTCATCATTCAGACAAGTATACAGATGGATTCGTCAGATATTTGTTCTACCAGGAATAGGCCTACAGCGACAGAGGAAGTACTAGATGTAATCGCCCTCCCTTGAAATGTATCTTTGTTGGTACATTTTATCTTGTTTCGATACAACTGTTAAATTACACCATTTTGCACATTGAAATTCAAATTTTCCAATGGAAGGACATCTGGACCTCCCGTTTTATTGGCAAAATCGGTGATCACATATTTTTTTCCACCTCCCGACACTGAGCCAGGTCGACACCATGGCCATTTTGTAACTAAAAATGTAGAAATGCTTGCATAATATTTCACTTATTAACCACATGCATTAAGATGAAAGTCATTTAAATTTTCTGGCTGGCCAGGTGCATTATTCAAGAGAAGCAACACTTTAAAAAGGGATTTTGTTATTGCATAATATATGTCTTAGGAACAAAATTATTACGAAACCAATCTCCATCCAAACAGTGCACGTGTAACCCAGGCCTTGAAGTTCAATTTCCAGATTATAGGTAGCTTACTCCGGTCAATTTTCTTAAACAACTGCAGGTTATAGGCCAACCAAAAATAAACTGCAGGTGTTTAATTTCAAGGTTTAGGATGCATTAGAGCGAGATATTTTAGTCAGCGCTCAACATCGAGGACTTTAGTGCTGGCGAGGGTTGACATGAGGAGAGTATAGAGCAGTGCCAGAAAGAAGGGCGGGGGAAACAGAAAACTAACCAATCAGTGGCATCGTCCGGCACGACACGCGCACCTTAACTTACCTAACATGTTCTTGTTAATTGTGGCACCCGACAATCCCTCGTTCAGGACCTCTACTATCTGGGGCCTAGTGACGACGAACTCAGGTAGCAGCACGGCCTCGCGCAGTGATCATAAACCCCTATAACGCTTAGGGCTGTTACAATAATAACATAGAAAGCTTACGGTTGGTAGAGAACATAGATTTTTTTTTTTAAATTTATTTTTCTTCTTGCAATTAGGCCTCAGCCCTGTGGCAAGGATTTGCTTAACCTACCTCTTCTCAATTTTCCGACCCCATCAACCTTTTTCTAAACTCCCTCGCTCCCTTCACCTCAACCACCTCCCTCGCCAATTCATAACCAATCCTTCACCTTTCTCACCATCATAGTATTTTTTCCTCTCTCTGTCCTCTTCCCCACCCTCTGTATCTTCCACTCATGATCACCCCTTCCCCTGAATATACCTCTCTGTATCTTGTCACCCAGTTGTGCCCACCCACTCACCCCCATCACCACCTTAAACATCCTTACCAGCCGCTCCACTCTCCTCCTCTCCTGCAGTGTGCCCCACCCAAGTCCTCTCACCATTACTGATGGTCTGAAATCCTCCTCTCTCCCCCCCTGTGACCACCACTTATTTGTGATCTTAAATGTGTGCAATATTGTGACAGCGTGTGTTAGTATGGTAATGTCGCATGTTAATTTTGTGTTATATTAACTTAATACAGTAATTTAGTATTTATAAATAATTTGTAAATGATAACCGCTTGTACAATTTATGTATAGTCCCTAGTCATGAGCTTTTCAACTCTTTGGGACCAAACAGAATAAAGGAAAAAAATAGGGGTTAAGAAAGGATATGTTATTTATAAGAAAATTAGACTAAATTTTTACAAACCATAACCTACAACTAATTGTTTAATCAGACACAAAACATCTCGCAAAACGTCCCACACAAGCTAACACAAGTATGTTACGTCCTATAAACCAAAACAGTCACATAGCTTATTAAAATATGTATATACAAATTTTAGTCTAAAAAATATACATTAACTTCTTAATACGTACCAAGTGAAGGATTTGCGCTTACTTACAAAAAAAAATCGTAAATTCCAAACTGAAATGTCACTTCTTCAAAGAAAATTTTTTAATAAACTCCAACGTCTGTTTTTAATAAGACACTCAACAAATTTTGTTGTAATGTTTCAACTGAATGAAAATTCCATTCTTAACAACGAGCATACATCTTACCGCACAGCATTTGTAACAATACAATATACATAAAACTAAACACACAAAAACATATAACCTAATATCTTTGCAAATAACCGCCCAAAACTGTTTTCAATTTCTCACACAAACAAATGACACTCAACATAAACAAAACAATCTGACATGCAACATTTTAAAAATTAATTGAAAATACTTCAATATCATGTTCAGTATGAACTTCGAAGCAAGATAACTCTCAGTGGCTTTATGTAACTAACGCAAGATTTTATTACTAATGAACATTTTATATGTTCGCAAGATGACGTTGAACTCTGGGGAATCTCAAAAAGACAATTTTAAAAATGTCACTTAAGTCAAAAAACGTGTTATTGATTAAAAAATAGAAAGTTAAAACATAGAAATCTTTAAAATCTGCACTTTTAATAAAAGTTTTCTTTTTAATTTCTGAAATTTATCTGTATATAACGGAAATAAAAAGAAATTTGGTCACTTTCGGTGGATTTTTGTAAATTAAGGTTGGCAACATGTAAACAGCTGATACACAAGAGGTTAGGTTAAACGTGTAGAGTACGGAGTTTCGCTCGCTAGCATTTTATTTAAATGAAATTGTACAGCAGCGTTATCCGAAACATCGTGACCAAGTGGCCGGGCAAGAAGTACTTAGGAATATACCGGTTCCTGCCGCTCTTCTTCGTTCTAGGCGCGGCGTTGGAGTTCTCCATGATCAACTGGCACGTCGGCGAGGTGAACTTCTACCGGACGTACAAGCGTCGCCAGGCGCAGAAGTTGGCCGAGACGCTGATCCACGCGGAGGAGAGGACTTCGTAAATGCCGGCGGGCGTCCCGTGGCCTCAATACGTCAAGTTCTTCGCCGCGGCGATGCTGTCCATGATGGCCGGGGCGCAAGTAGTCCATGTTTGGTACAGGCCCCTGGACGACCTTGATTCCGTCGTAAATAAGCAACTCGAACACATCAAGACAGGGAAAAAACATTAGCGCGTTAGTGGTGGCACTGCTGATAACGTAATAGGTACTGTAGTAATATTTTTCAGAGTTTTCAAACATATGTTATTGCACATTTGTGTATTATTAAAGTATCTAACACGATGTTACCACTGACTTCTTTACAAGTCTACAAAACTTGCATGTTATAATAACTGCCTCTGAAGACGTTACCAATTTATGATGTAGCAAAATTATTTATTTATAAATATAAAAATTACTTCTCTAAAAATTTAATGAGTTATTTTTAAAGGGTGAAGGAGCATCAGATGTATTTCGTCTGGTTTCATGTTCAGTAAACTTAGGGGCTTATTCATAGTCGGTTTTGACCCGGACTAGTGCGAGATTATCGTCGGACTATTTTTTGTCTTATTCATAGACGTGGACTAACGCTTGTCCAAGGATCATAGTGCGTTAGTCCGGTCTAACTTATAGTCCGGACCACAGCCGTAAAAGAACAGGTCTGGACACTCGCCTGGAAAATTGACCCTTTTGTTGCTTGGCTGCAGCTCACCAAGTTACCGAGAATATTGTGTTTTATTGGCGCTGCAGTTAGGGCGGTCGGACTCAAACTCCGCCCGTTTCTTTCCCACTAAGATAAACTATTTATCAAAACATATTTTTTATCAATTTATGAAATGCTAACTTCGCTCACAAATTTAAGAAAAGGCTCCGGCAGTCTTTATTTACTTTATAAATTTAACAATGGAAAAAATGGACGAATTGAAGTACACGCCCCCTGACATCACACCGCAGGGGAAAAGTACTGTGGGAAACAAAAGCTTGTTTACAATCATGCTGATTTGTTAGTTGGTAATTGCAGAAAGCAAAAATGTTGCGCATTCGTAGATTTGCATTCAAGGGTTAAAAATAGTTTAAATTTCATGGTTAAGATACGCAAATACATAAGATTAATATTTACCTGAAAAAACTGAAAATTCCAAACAAATAATTAATTTTCTTGACATACATCTCATCCGGGACATGTGAAGCCAAACAGCTAAATGAAGGTTATGTTCGGTTGCGGTATCCATGGAGATAGGAATTGTTTCTCACACCTGACTGAAGCTCTGCCTCTTTTCAAGTCGTTCATTGGGCGGTGTTTGATTCAGACAGTCAGGATTACAGCGCCAAAAAGTACAAGATAGAGGTGCTAGGGCGGAGGTGGTTGTAGCAGTGTAGACCTGGCTGGATGGGGAGGTCGGTGACTGGGAAATCGCCGGATATAGTGTGTACAGGCGTGACAGAAACAGATGGGGTGGCTGTGCTTGTCAAACAAGGGCTGGACGCAGAAAAAATGGATAAGAGCTGATGAGGAGGTTATGCAGTCAGAAATAACTAGTAAGCGAAAGAAAATGCAACTATTTGCAGTGTACAGGCCACCAGGAGATGCGGGATCGGAGCTAGAGAAAGTGGTGGAAAGAATTGACTTGCTAAGAGATGACTGCTGGGTGGTGGCAGCAGGGAACTGAATTTGCCTGAGGTAAAATGGAAATATAGAAGGGAGGAAGTGGTTCACTGGGCCAGAGGAGAGCGACCAGGCTAGTCAACGTAAGGTTAAGGCAGGTGGTGACAGAGGCAACACTGGCACAAGCAGTAGAAGAAAGGACACTGCTGGATTTTGTACTGGTAAGACCAGAGGATGTGTGTGCGTCCTCCATGATGATGGAGGGAATTAATGACCACGACATCCCTATAGTCGACGTATGTACGGAACAGAAGGGCACAGGGCCGGAGGGCAGGGTGTCATGGCAGTATGGCAGACCTGACTGAGCAGCAGTAATGGGCTACCTGGAGGAACAGTATAGCAGCTGGATAGGGTTGGGGAGTGTAAATCAGTTGTGGATAGGACTGAAGGAAATAATATGTGTGGCACAAGATAGATATGTGCCCAGAAAGAGAGTTAATAAGGGTGGGGAGCCAGCATATTACAACAGGGTGGTTAGGAGACTGATGAGAAAGGGGAGAAAGTTAGGTGCCCAGAGAAGGAAAGAGGCCAGGGAGGAACTAAGTCAACAACTAAGAGAGCTGAGTAGGCAGCTGCGGAGAGAAGTAAAGGTTGCAAAGGAGGGTTACCTAAGTGCGATGATGGTGGAAGAAAGTAAGGAAAATTGGAAAGGAATTTTCAAACACATTAAATACTGTAGGGGGACAGTGGAAAAGATACCAGTGCTGAGAAAGCGCAATGGAAATGTAGCCTTAACAAACTTGGACAAGGCAAGTGTGTTGGCACGACAGTAAGGGCGGTATTCATAGTCAGCAAATAAGCAATACTTGAGGTGGGTACTACTTATATTTTTGCTTGAGGCCTTGTTACGGAGTTTTGCAGTGATTTCGAAAATATTTTTTTATTGCTACCTAATACTCATATCAAAATTTCGCTGCACAGTTTTAGATTTCATTACCCAAAGTAGGCCCTACCACATTTTTCGTCGGGAAAGTAAGCAAAAATGAAGGAAATAATTTTTTGCTGGCGAATGGTACATTATTTTAAAAAACGCGTCCACAGTATTGTGCATCGTGTGATTGCAAATTGACTCAAATTTTTTCAAAACTTTTGGTTTAAAAAATATTTGAGTTATTGGCGCCAGTCTGAAAAAAAACTCGGGAACAAGCCCTTAAGCATAAATTTTAATTTATAGTGCGATGAATAAACAATACTTATATTTTTGCTCAGATTTGTACCTACTTCATGCAGTATAATTTCTCTATGCAGTGCTTAATATGAATTCATAGTTGCCCAATGAGCAATATTTATTTCTCAAGAATTCATAGTCAAATAAGTAGTGCTTATTCATGCCTGTAAGTATACTTATTTCAAGTCATGTCTGTAGTGAACTCAAGCAATTTTTATTAAAGTTATAAGTGTGATTTTCAACAGCACATAACCTAGTTTGTCATGTGTTGTCCTGTTATGGATCTGGGCAAGTGGGATGATTTCGAACAATTTATTGACGAAGTTGAGGAGAATGAAGAAGGCAATGTGCGAATTCAGAAGGGCTACAAATGTGACTGCTTAAATCCTTTTGAGTGGTAGTCGGATAATAAGTTATGTAAGGGATTCCTTCCTTCACATTGATATTTCATTCCATATATTTATCAAAAAGAGAGATTTAATAAGTTAGGCATAAAATGTACATTGAACAAAGTGGAAAAATAAAAATTAAAGAGACACGGTTATGAAAACATAACCTAATTTCTTAACCTTTTTTCAAACCCTTTCTTTGTGTTTTGGTTCCTTAAAGAATTTTGTATGGTATTCATATCCCTAGGAATAATGTTTTATTTGTAAATTCCGTTTCAATATGAATTCCACATTTTGTTATATTTTACCTACATATTATAATGAAAACATGGCAGATTGAAAATGTTTAACATTCACCTATAATAGGCTCAGGTCTATCTAGGTCTACGAACATTACACCCAGTAAATTTCTACACAATAACATCAGTTTTTACTATGACCTCACATAACATCTTAATGGACAAGGTGAAAAGTTTGATGGGTATAGGAGAGTAATGAAATGGGTTGGAGACTTTCTCACAGGTAGACGGCAGAGGGTAAGGGTAGGTGAAGCACTCTCAGAGGAGGGGGAAGTGGCATCTGGGGTGCTGCAGGGAAGTGTTCTGGGTCTGCTATTATTCACCATAATGGTGATTGATATAGGCACAGAAGTGGTGGGAGGCTTGAGGATGTTTGCAGATGATTGTGTCTTGTATGGTGAAGCAGGGGAAAATGGGAAGCTGCAAAAAGATCTTATAGCTATCGAAAGATGGACATTCAGTAATGGGATGAGGATCAATGTGGATAAAACCAAGATTGTTAGGTTCACCAAGAGGAAGAGGGTCAGTAAGATGGAATACCAGTGAGTTGAAGAGGTGATAAGGGAAGCCACACCTACAAATACCTGGGGGTTGTTTTTCAGGAGGACATGGGTTGGAAGGAGCAGGTGGACAGAGTGGTAAGGAAGGGTAGGCAGGCCCTGGGACTGCTGGGAAGGGTGCTTAGAGGAGGCAGTAGCACACTGAAAGAGAGGGCATATACCACTATGGAGCAACACTGTGTTGGAGTATGCAGCTGCAGTATGGGATCCGTACCATGGGGTGGAGGAAAGGGAGATCGAGGGTGTGCGGAGAAGGGCGGTAAGATGGTGCAGGGGGCATGGAGAGAATGGGGAAAGAGATCGGCCCTCTGAGATGATCAAGGAACTTGGATGGGGAGCCTTGAAGGAACAGAAGAGGATGGAGAGGCTGATGAGAACGTACCAGGTGCTACATAGGCTGGAAGGTTGGGGAAAAATGGGAAAGAGGGCTCAACTTGGGACGAAGGGACAACAGTTGGAAGGTCCGCAAGGAGAGAGGAACGCACTCGATGCTCAATACGACCGTGAGCGAGTGGAATGAGTTAGGGGAAGCATGTGTGGCAGCAGAGTGTGATGAAATGTTTAGGAGAAGGGTGAGGGGAGAAGGAAGAAGGGAGGAAAGCTAAGCATAGGAAACCCTGCCACATGGCGGTAGCCCGACTGCGGGAGTGACCATAGTAAAAATAACATATAGACAATCAATCTTTCTGCACGTACCGACCACAGCCACGAGACACCACATGAAAATTTGTTTTAATGAAACAATCTGCTTGTCTTCCTTAAGTCACAGTACTTTCATCGATATGGTAAAAATATATTCATTATAAATTTTCAGTAAATAATTTTAAAACATTTTTCTGTCTATTGTGTTCAGTAAACACACATGCAAAAAAAAGGTAAACATTTCGTCAGTGTTGTACAGTTGCTAAGCAACGAAGGCGAGAGTCATAGATAAGCACAAGACGCCGCCGAGTTCTCATATGCCATCAGATGGCCGTGCAGTCACGAGACCGGGAACCTGAGTTCCCATAACTCGTTGGGTGTATCGTAAAACAAGTGCACCCCGACTGACTAGTTGCAAATCATTGAACCGGCGGCGGGGCGCGTGTATATGTTTTGGCTGGGTTCTGGACCCGTATTTTAGACTGGACGGAAGTTGTTG
>PNEQ01001415.1:4977-15752 GCA_003012365.1 Medauroidea extradentata
TGTTCTGTAATTAGGACGTTTTATATTTGTAAGTTGGCAGCAGTTTCTTTTTTTAGTGTGCTCTGTTTTACGACTGTGATTATATCTGGCAAGTAGTCTGTCTAGTTCTGTCTCTAGTTATGTTTGCATGGCATATCATCAGGAAATAAATCGACATAACCAAGCGAACGTATGTGTACCTACTTCAGTTCTGCTAACAAGAGCAACATTTGGCCTGTAAGCACTACTATGTACATTGTACAGTTTTTCACTACTCTGTACATTATACAGTTTTTCTACTCCTAATTTCTTTATAACAAAGCGAATGCTTACTTGTTAGATAACAAAACAGTGACACCTAGAGATAAACGCTTGTCTCAGGACCAGCAGGTGACCCCCTCTCTCCTCCCAACCAAACTTTATACCTTCCCACAGCTCAGCGAAGAAAACGACTAACTAGCAACGTGTTTACCGAAAACTGACAATATCCACACCCTGTTAGCAAAAAAATTCCCAGCAGACATCCAATTTGTAAACCTCTCCTCCTCCTCCTAGCCATTATCAGTTTTTCATGCTTTTACTACCACCGGTAAAGATAATCTCTATATTACTGTGTGCATCACAGGATTTTTCGCACTCCTCCTCTACCCACACCCAACCACTGAAAATGATAATCACATGCCTTGTATGTTATTTTTTGAGTTTTGGCAGTTTTTATTGTTTACTCAATTTTCCTGGTGAAGTGAGTAACTTCTTGTGTTGCAATCTCCTCCATGTTGTAGGATTTTTGGCAACAACACTGTGGTAAGATTATCGACTTCATGGAATTTCTCCGTGATACAAGTGATTAACGCACTTTTCAGTTTGTCCACTTAAGAGTATTGCGCCATGTTGGAGTGTGTGTGTGTATGTGTGTAACTGCAAGCGAAGTGATGGCACAACAAAAAAAAAAGAGGGGGGATGCGTTACCAGCACAACACATAAGCAGGGCGAGCATCTGGAAAGTAAACACAACTG
Organism: Medauroidea extradentata; assembly: GCA_003012365.1. NCBI lineage: Eukaryota > Metazoa > Arthropoda > Insecta > Phasmatodea > Phasmatidae > Medauroidea > Medauroidea extradentata. The sequence goes on from PNEQ01001415.1 coordinate 5,974, forward strand.
GGCAAAGGGTAAGAATGGCATAAGTGACTAAGTTTGGACTAGTTGACTGTGCCGTTTATGCTTTCTGTGAACACACAATATCTGGGCATGCCGTCATTAAAAGGGCATACGTACCAAACACAGTATAGCATAATGGCTGTCTTCAAACTTAATTTGGATTTTTCGATTCATTCATCATTTGGTGTGGCAAAAGTAGACCAGCCTCGCAGCCTCTGGAAAAAAAAAAGTTGTGTGCATCAATAATTTATGTTTCTTCCGATAAGAGTCTTGTAAACCTCTTTAGGTTTGCTTTTCCACAAAACGCTCCGAACATCACGTCTACACGATTGCGAGAAGGCATCCGTACTTGGCTTTTAATTATTTTTTTTTTTGTGACTGGGATTCGTCATATCAATCGTTTGTAGGTGTGATTTTAATAGGAAGAAGGCTGCCTATTGATATAAATTTTAACTTCAGTTCTTGTTTGCCATTTTTTGTCTTATTTTCACGCAAAACGCTATGAAAATTGGGAGACCATAGGATACTATTTGCAGAAAAAATTAAATTTTAAAATTTTTCGTTTTAAAGAGGTTGGGGGAAAAAGCGATTAAACAAACGATATAAATGGAACTGTCAGTATTCTTAAAATCGAGGGTCTTGTGTAGAATGATTTTGCAATAAATCATGTGTAACATTTACCTCGATTAGCACCAATGGTTGCGAGATATATGTAGTTAGTAAATGAACAGAATGTATTTACAAAATTTATGTAACTTTTAATTTTTCACTAAAACATAGGTAATCTTAAATAAAGAGAGTAGTACTGTATTTGGTTTTTAAGTAGTGTTAATTCCATGCATGTACTGAGTTTATTTAAGTATTATGTCCAATTCTCTACAGTAACACTTAGAATTTTGAGTGACGAAATTCATTTTTGTAGTTAAAACTAACCAAAAACAAGTGCATGTAAAGTTCTGCATGTACGTTGACAGTAAGTGCTATTCCTAAATCCTAAATATCTACAAATATATATGAGGCAAGAACTAGGCACTACACTAGATATATAAAAAAATCACTACGAAGGAAGTTGGAGTAAAAATATATGAATAAAAGTTAAACAGAGAAAGTCAAAGTTAGAACACAATTTCCACAGGAAGAGTGACTAAAAATGTTGGGGAAAATACTCTAGTGATAAGTCTTACTTAACTGCTGAGATAAGAACGAAACACTTACGAAGGTTCACATACGTATTCTAATACATTTGATAATTTCTGTAGTATTGCTGTATTGCCCTACACATTTTGCAAATCAATAGTTTTATCCATCAGTAATACGCATGCTATTAAACAAAAATAATTCTTAAATTACTAAAAAAATTGAGCAATAAAATATAGAATTTAAATTGAAGACTTTGTTCTACTGCCTGTAACTACGAAACAGGAAAAAAGTTTAGTTTTGTTTTTTCACAAGTCCAATTGATTTCAAAAAAGTTCTACATGTAAGTTAATCCAATCACACTACTGCTACAAACTTCATACATAAAAACATTGCACACGGTCTTTATCTCCAGTCTTTGTTTTAATACAAAAAAAAACCTGGCTATCACAATGCCCGTTTCCACATTCAAGATATTTCCAATGTGAACCGCACCAAGAGAGTGTTCATAAACAGTGAGTAATTGGTAAGAAGTAAGTCAACTTTAAATTACCCTAGTATCTATCAACAGTACTATAGTACCTAGAGGGGAACACTATTGTCAATACAGCTACGTACGTGCTGGTATTCGACAAATGTATTCCGAAGGCGGAAATCAAGTACCAGTACTGTCTGATTGTATAGAAACAGTGGAATGTCTATGTAATGACTGTTGATTAAAAGCCCACATCCATGGAACACATTCTGGAGTCTAAATTTTTTAAATGTTTGCATTTCAAAACCACATCAATCTAAATATCTGCACGTACTAAAATATTTTGACAGTACCTTCAGAAATTATGGACAAAGCTTCCACTGTACATGAATCAAGAGTTTGTAGGTTACAGTTACTATTTCGCTACAACATTATTCCAGATAACTCTTTACAATTTCTTGCTGTATAAATATTTCTTATGAATGTCAACAATCACTCTATGCTTCTTTTCAAGAAGTAAGTAGTAGGCTTCTGTAATAAGTATGTCTCTATCTACAATTTATAACAAAAGTTTAGCTACAACAAAATTATTGAAAATGTTAGTAACTCAGAAGCACAAATACAGGTACCATCTACACATCTGATGTGACAATTCACATGATAGTAAAATATCTTCAGGTTTAAGGTTCTAAGAAGTTGGTAGTGTTAAACTGCACTAAAAATTGTATGCCTGGGCAAAACATTTTACCAAAAATAAAATCATTGTAATTACGTACTTGCAAGGCACACCTCTTTGAACTGAACCATAACTTTTAAATTACCTCGTGCAGTAGACAGTGAAATCCTGTGTCTACTACGTAGTATCAAAATATTGCCAACATAACTGCGAACCATCATCAGACTGCATCAAACAGTGAACACGAACAGAGTTATCTGAAATAGCATGACACAATGAATACGTACGATGTAACAGAGAACTAGTGACGCTCTCGGGAGCTGCCGTTAATGGACGACCTCGGGCGGGTGAACTCTGCACTCTCGACAAGGGGTGTGTTTTCACCCACCATCTCGTGAGCCACAGAGGCCTCAGAGGAACTGGTCGAGTCATGTGACCTCAGCCGCCTGAAGGGGATAAACACTCGCTGTTTGCTGTCAGCCCAGCGGTGGTACACCAGGCTGTTGAACAGGGCTTGCAAGGGGTTCAACACTGCCTGCCAGAACAAACATCACAATAAGACTTCAGCATCTTCTGGCTTTGTCTGCGTCACACATTTATCACATTTACCCAGCTGTAAGGCCCGCACTCTTATCTTTAGCACAACTCTGACAGGAATATTTTTTTGAAACATACAGTATTACATACTATATTTTAATAAGTTTAAATACGTAGTGCAGTTGTTGTATAGGCCTAGTCATAGGCTATTCACAGTAAAGCGAGTAATTTTAAATTCCTTTCCTAAAATTTATATCCTCCCGCCACTTGTAATACAAATATTACAGTGTTAAGTAATGAACACAGTGTACAAATTTCACCATACTATAAACTTACACTTTACGGTGACAATATAATATGTATATTTTCTAATATTATTTTTGACAAGGCAGTCTTCAAATGTGTCAGATAAATACTGTATGGCCAAAAATAGCATAGGTATGTATTAAAATGAAAACAGAACAGCAGGTGTGGTAGGACACTCACCATGATGTACCACAGCAGTATGACGACCTGGCGAGGCAGCTCAAACCACAAGGTCCAGAGCAGGAGGCCGTTGATGAGGTTAGGCAGCCAGCAGAGATAGAAGGCAAGGTTAATGAGAGCAAACTTGAGACGGAACGAGTCGACCTGGGTGCGCTCCTTGCCTGTGTACTGTCCCAAGCTGCTGGCCACGACAAGTTCCACATCACGCAGAGACAGCACGTATAACACTGGGTTCACAGTCATCACCGCCAGGATCGGCAAGTATGTTGCACAGTAGTTGGGCAGCACCCGCGCCAGCGCGCTCCCCAGTGACATTAGGTTGTGGCAGCTATGAACAACACTCCCTGCCTCAGAATAAGCACTGTCACCATAGCATATCACATTTCCTTAACTACAGACAAAAATATTCAGAGTTTTGCTTTAGGGCCTGCACGAGATGGATAAATTTTTATTTGGTATGTGGTGGTAAGTGGGTTTTATGTCTCGTCAACAGCGAGGTCATTAGAGAAGGTCATGGACTTTGTTAAGGAACTATCCTAGCAATCACCTGGAATGATTAAGGAAAATAATGGAAAACCGAAATCAGGATGGTCGGAGCCAGGGATCAAATCAATGTGCCACCTCGTTCGGTTGGAGCATGTGAAGAATGAAAGTAACTTAACTGGTATGACAAACTACCATTCTAAAATACAGAACATATTTGGTAAATGAGAAAATAGCACATGTGACACGCCATATGGTCACCATAATCAGAGTAATAGCCATCAACTATCATACATTATCATAAATTACAAATACGTTTAAAAATAAACCTGGCCTGCGACTAATAGTTTTTCTCGTAATCATCTCACCATGTTGATGACAGCAGTCATAAATAATGCCTGCATCACTGTACAGAATTTTACTTAGAAAAAAACAGTAATGTACCTTATATATTTTCTCTCTGTGGAGATGGCAGGTGCACTTGGATACTTTTTACCCCCCTAGAAGTCAGATAGGAGGGGGGGGGGGAGAGCCAGCCTATATTACCTAAGATAATAATAATAATAATAATTATTATTATTAATATTATTATTATTTTAGCATTAAGTGAAAACATATAGGATACTTTTCGAGTGTAAGACAGTAATTTGAATTAACATATAAGAAATATGGCAACGGCACGAAATTGCTATCCTCGAGATTGGGGCCATCTTTCAGAAACTGTCTCCTGATTGGCTCAACTGAACCAATGCTTGTGGAGCAAGCAGCTGGGATTTTGGCGCCAAACAGGAGCAACACGGGAAGATTTTAATGGTTTGGACCGAGGTTAATAGGACGCTAAGAATGACGGACCAAGGTGTTACCACCGGGTGTAAGTTTAGGGGTTATGACGCACTACGAGATGTTTCTAGAACCCGAAGAATGATGAACCAGGGTGTTATCCCCAGGCACTGGTTCAGGCATTGAGACAAGTTAACACAGACGTTTGTAGGAATTAGGAATGATGGGTCGGGTGGTACAGCAGAACGTCAGTTTGAGCGTTGTGACGCCTACAAGTTTTGAAATTCAGACAAGTTATTTAAAAATGTCGCAAAAACCTTCAAAAGTTAGGACGGCAGATTGCTGACGACATTAAAAAAATAATCTAGATAACTTATCCACAAATTGTTGAGACTAACAAGAATGTAATCAATAAATGCAGAATTAAGATAGGGCCACCAAAATCTGCGTAATATTGGACATGCCAGGCAACGACAGAAAGAACCTCTACCCATGGGTATTAAACTTGCCCCAGGGGGTCTAAATGTATTGATAGCTACATCACAGGAGATAGAAATATAGGCTTAAACTAACAGGAAACAGATAAGGAATATACATGAAAATTAGCATTTCATAACTAAGTAGTACAAATTATATATTAGAACTGTTTTTATCTGTGTTTATATCATAATTCTATCAACTATTTTAAGATCTCTTAAAAGTAAAACTAACATGTTTTTTAAACCAAAATAAGCAGGTAATATTACAATTCTACTGTTCCAATGGACAGTTAGCAATAGTTTATAAAATTTTCCTTTGATTACAGTACTGTAGTAACCTTGCTAGAGCATAACATCTGCCATGTTTCCCCCATGTGAAAATTGATAGCGAGCCCGTGGGAAATGAAGACTTGTTCATTGCCGGCAGAGGGAGGTGAAGAGTATGCAATACTGCAAGCTCTGGACAGGTATCTGACCTGTACTCATATTCAAAAGAATGGGGGAAACATGGCAGATGGTACACTCTTGCAAGGTTATTACTGTGCTGTAATTAAGGTGTGTGTGTACACATGTATATATATCACTCATATACATTTTATGCCTTAATTTTTGTGGCAATAAACCCCACTATTCCTTTATCAAAAATCAATAAAAATATTTTTTGCATGTGAACTGTGCGTAGCTGCATTCTGGAGGATGCAGGTTTCATTCCTGGTCCGCCTTCGTCATTTTGGTAACCGAGGTATTTAGAAATAGCTTCAAATGAATGCTGAAAGGGTTCCTTAGTACAGGAATGTAAGATTCCCTTCCCAATCCTGATTGTCACCGCCACTGCTTCTATCTCAAGTCCAAGTGTCTATACAATGTTACATCTTACATCTCTACACCTGCACTAACGTAAACATTTCACATGCTAAAGATAGCTAGGTTACAATATAATGAACTTACTCTGCATTAGGAACGTAGAGCAGTGACAATCCAACAGAGGTAGTGACGGCTGGTAGCACCCACGAAGCGACGTGGTACCACTCAGGATGCCCCGGGCGATCCTTCAAGAAGAGTCGCATGTCTAGAGCATAGCATAGTGTCCATATCCACGTTGCTGTGTAGAAATACTGTACCCATGCCTGAACACACAGCAAAAACATTGCGTATTTTTAGTAATGCATATTATTATATATCTAAATGAAAACAATGTTTATACAATTTTGAAACTTCAATACTTATTTATTAAGGTGGTCACCTAGTTGGAGCTTTGTAAAACATCTCAATAAAGACCCCTCATAGTTCCACAGAATAGGATCTTTATATAGAGGTGGTCTTTACAAAGAAGTTTAAATGTACAGTAAAACCCCTATTTTAAAAGCCCAAGGTTCGTGAGAAAAGGGTTGTTATAGAGAGGTGGTTGTTATAAAGGGAGTTGTTATAAAGAGGTTTTACTATACCTGCATATAAGGGTGATGCTAGCATGTGCACCGAGTGAAACACAGTCTTTTAATAAAGAGCAGGTGAATCAGCAAGCAGGCTGCCTATTGACGACGCACCTGAATGTGATTTATAACGCTGACCCTACAGTTTTAGGTGATGTGACTACACAGCAAAGTCCAACACACGTCTCTGTTACAGTTCTGTTTGCATCCAGTAATTACATTTTGAGATAAATCAGTCAAGAGACAACCGTTTTTGATGGCAATGAGGAACTATAAAATAATGTTTATAGAATGCATTCCACATTGAATATCATATACAGAATGAGTTTTTTTGTGTACGCAAAAATATTTGGGATAAGATTAATAATTTAGTAAAAAAACATTGTTTTCAAACATTCTGCTATCCAGCTAAAATGCCTGGAATGTGACAGTTTAATTGCAAAATCTATAATATAAAGATGTGAGAAGTTTAAATTTTCAAATTTAAAGCAACAAAAAATTTCACAGCTTAAGATGATAATGCGTAGATCTTAAATATAACTTAATTATTGCCTTGCTATAAGAAAGTTTTGTATCATTCACAAAACCATTGAAGGTAGGTATTTAAATAGAAAAATTATTGCATATATGATTACAGATTTGTGAAAACACACATACAAAGCATGTTCTTGGCCTGCACAACTCTCCTTCCAAATGCTTGGTATAAATATACAGTAAATTACTTTTCTTACGTCCTCATACCAATTAAACTAGACACCTAAAGAAAGAAAGAAAGAAAGTGAGAATGAATGAAATTACATAACATCAGTAATGATGGTGGAAATTGGATGGTGCCATAATGCTTGTTATAGGTCGTTCGGAATAAAGTGAGCAGTAAAGATTTAACCTTTTAAAAATATCACTAGCCGTTACTGCATATAATTCAACATTGACAATAGTTGCCTTACTACTTTTATGATTGGCAGCGAACTCACGCAATATAGTTCCGTGTATTTTCCTATTTAAATACAACAATACTGAAACCAAATCAACCAAAATTGACACTCTTGCATTTTATGTAATCAATAAACACTTTTATCAAGCTATATAAGCTCACACCGACTACATAATTTATCTCATTCGCATAAACATCAAGTGACGTGTCCAGAGAGGTTTGCCATTTCTCGTAGTTTACCATTGCCCGCGGAAAGATACAAATTGGCTGAAAGAAGAACTTAAGCAGGGCATTTTTGAGTGCTCACTTTATCCCGAACCGGGCATAGAATGATTAGGGTAGAGAAGCAGGAGGGAAGATGGGAATGATTATTTTCCAGTTAAATGACTGTTAATAACACAGGGAGTGGGAACAATACTTAGAATATCCAAACGTTATGGAGGAAAACAGAACTGGGTGGAAACTGGAGTGTATATGGAGGAACTGGCAACAGTGAGATATGTGCGACATTTGAGGAATGCTATGGCATGGGAGTGAAGAAGTCAATTTGTATGAACTTACCATCATCTGACAGCTTAGCTGTAACGTAAGAGAATATTATTATACAGGATGTCACAAAAAGTATGGCCAAACTTTCAGGAAACATTACACACACACAAAGAAAATATGTGATATGGAAATATGTCCGGAAACGCTTAGTTACCATGGTAGAACTCAATTCCTTACATATCGTTAAATGTCATCGTAAGTAACACTTCGTACAGAAAATGTTCCAAATAGCCTACCCAATGGATTGGTTCTTTACAATGTAATTTGCTGCCTAGGTTCACCGCCAGGTGGGTCACTTGACAGAAAGTAATCTGGACTGCATTGCTTGTGTTGACACCAACACATTTCTGTACAGTTGTAGCATTAAGCATACTGCATCACTCGCTTAGTGTTCGTCATGTACTTGTTTTGCAGTCAGAGCAATGTTTACAAATGCAAAGTTGGCATACGCCCATTTGATGTACGAATCACCACAGGGTAATAGCCGCGCAGTACGTTTGTATCAATTACTTTCCGTCACGTCGCCTGGCGGTAATACTAGAAAGTAACGTACATTGTAACGAAAAATTCCATTGGGTAATTGGAACAGTGTCTGTACTAAATGTTTTTTACGATGACATGTAACAAGAGGTAATGGAAGGGATTCTATCATGGGAACTTAACGTTTCTGGACATATGTCCATATCACATACTCTATTTTCTTTGTGTGTGTGGAATGTTTCCTGAAAGTTTGGCCGAACAATTTTGTAACATCCTATACATTTACTGCAAGCGTAATGCTAGATCTTTCAAGTCAGAATTTGGTCAGAAGATTCAATAAACTCATGATTTAATTTATTGAAACTGTTATAGCAGAAGGCTATATGAAAGAACTCACTGAAGTAATGGCGCAGAACAAAATACTGGCGTTCCCACCGACAGCTGGCATAAGATCAGCTGAGTTGAGCCACACCATTGAGCGAACAAACACTCCTAAAATTCAGACAACAAATGTTACAATTGTTAACTGTAACTTCAATAATTTACTATGAAAATTAACTTGAGCATTTTTAAACAGTCATAAGTAAAATGATTTGGTTCTAACAAACAACTACCTATCTTTTACTCAAGTGTAAGCAAATAATACATAATTTGGATATTTTTGGCAGGATGTTGGTTAAAACACAGTAAAAACATCCTACAGTGAAAGGGAATTTAGTTTATTTTAAAAAGTCAAACATTTCTGTGCGCTGACTGCAGCGACAGGTTTTTTGTTGTGAAACTACAATATAAGAATGGCGGGAAATAGGTCGCTATGCTAACAAAGTAATACAACAGACAGAGGTACATGTACTTACAGACGATACTTGTACATAGGTACACACACACGAAGGGACGACATATTTTTCCGCAAAAGTGAGGTCGCAACGTTTTACCAGTTTGATACTGGCTAAACGTCATGACCGCGCATCCACGGAAAATGTGTTGTGTTGCAAAAATGGTAAACTATAGTAAATGCATTTTTAGGCATTAAATTTGAAAATGTACTATTTGAAACTGGTCAACAACCGTAGTGGATGAGTTTTATTATGCTAGTCGATACCACAATCAGGTATTAGATGATAAAACAAAAGCCTTCCATTCTCTATTTTGCAATATCATATTGAAACATTAATTTTTTTTTAAGTGTCCCAACCTAAAAACCATGGCATTTACCTGGATTCGCTGTTAGTGTTTTGAGAGAAGATTTAAGGGATGAGATTAAATGTGTGGCATCATCGACTCCATGATTTATATAATAAATTCTTTGTTTACATCAGCAGTATCTGAGTGTAAA
>PNEQ01001415.1:15852-29706 GCA_003012365.1 Medauroidea extradentata
TATATATATATATATATATATATATATATATATATATATATATATATATATATATATATATATATATATATATATATATATATATATATATTTTTTTTTTTGTGTGTGTGTATGTATACAAGTATATATAAAAAGTTCAAAACTCAATCGAAAAATACTTTAACTTAAGATACACAGATGTTCACAAATATGAAATATATACATGAGCATGACCATTTGGTGGTGTTGGTAAGCCTATTTTAATTATGTCGGAGAGAAATCTTGTTTTCTCTTTTCACCAAAGCTCAAACTCTAGACACTTTTTTAATTTTTATTATTTTTTATTTAGAACTGGTAGACAACAGTTTTCACAAACCTTTAACAGTCTACCCTAAGAAAACATACAGAGGCACAGTGAGAACAGTGATACAGCAACAGGACAATATACACAGTAAATACAGTAATGATCGTATACAATTAACACGTTGTTGCGAAGTTGACTTAATAAATATTTAAGAAGGTTTGTACCTATAGGTAGGTTAGACAATTCAGTAACTACTAGTCAATTCTCAGCAAAGGTTTTGATGAAGCAGGTACTGGCAGTTCTAACTTTAAATGTATTCAACATAATACGCAATATGTATAATGGAAGCCAAATCAAATACCACTTACCTAGAGATGCTAACAAATCTGCGATAGCCAGCCAAACAATAATTTGTTTTCCACGACTTGCCGACTGAACGTGCCATCTGTGAGGCTGACGTATTTCCTCACGAGGGAGGATCTATACATGACACAAGAAAAGTAATACAACAATTACCGGTATGTAATTGACAAATTCATACATTTAAACACATGGCTTGTTATTTTTTGCAAATGAATATCTTTTATCTTGATACCTTGAATATGGTTTATACGTATGAGATAACATTTGAATGTACTATGTATTTTATATTCTAGAGCACCTAACTTATGGCTCATTATAAGATCAAAAGAGTTTGAATTTAAATGTACTCTCTCACTGAAGCTGTTACGTCATAACCTAAATATTTCTCAAACCCAGGACCTCGCTGTGATGATCCCTCTTTCAAATCCACATTTACATGCAGTAGAGCCTACCAAATTTTGCACAAAAAGTCTAAATACATATAAATTAAATAGTTTCACATGCAAATGGTCCAACTGTAGATTACAGAGATACAAAAACAGATCATTTAGTTTTTTTTTTGACGCTAGCTGTCATTCATACTTGTAACAGTTAGTGTTTATTGTACCCGGTAGGTATTTCAACTGTACTTACAAAAAAGTAAACACTACCATTCATTTATTAGCCTCTAGGTTCTGTAACAATCGGGGTACCTGGTATATAGCGCCAACAATTCCAATTGACGAGGATGCTACACACACAGCATTGTATGCATCAGAATTAAATTCGAGCATAATACTTGAAACTGATGCGACATCGGCTGGCTGATGACAGCAAAATGTTTGTATAGACGGGTCTGCCATTATGACCCATCCACGAGCATGACACGTTACGTAACAATATCAAACCCGCTTACCTTCGTAGAGCCGCTCAACCGGCTTCAGGTGTTCGAGATGTAAATATTAATTGAATAAATCGGAAAATTCGATATATTTTTCCTCGATAGTATCGATAATTAAATCATGACAGATGAAGTATAAACATGTGCAGTTTTCAAACGATTCATCATTTCGATTTTGCAGTTTTATTTTTAAATCGAGTTATCGTTATTACAGTAATAAACTTGGCACTACTATTTGCATGCAAGTCATATATTTACCATACTAAAAAAATTAATTTTATATTGACGGCTGTAAATCAAGACTATGCTGTAAATTTAAAAGTGTACATGCCACTATTTTGAATTTATAAATTTATGTAATAAATTCATTAAATTAAAAAAAAGGCGGCGGTTGTTCGACTGCAATTATTAACAAAGTAATGGCTGTATACTACTATTTTGGTTGCCATCAAGAGCTACACGACTCCGACTCGACTCGAGAGAATCGAGTACAAATAGAGAGAATTTTAACCTATCGTATTTGAATTTACTTCTGTAGTTTTGGCAGTACTGATGAGTGGTGCCTGTCTGTAATGGCCGAAGTCGTATTGTGCGTATGTGTTTAAGGGAAAAAATTCGGATAGGAGGTGCTACTGAATTAATTCAAAATGACAACGATATAACTTTAATGCGAATTACTGATGATGCAGTCTATTGTGTGGACTGGAAGGCTTATATCCCGTGCGCTTTGGAACGGCTTATCTAACTACTCGAACTGCACTGAACCGAGCGTGAACCGAAGGCATGAAACCCGTCTAGTGTCTGCTGTGTGTGGTTTTCCGAAAGAACTTGCAAATGCAAGACTCAAAAAAGGACAGTTTGGTGATGATGCCTGGTTTACGGCGAAGTATATGTCTGCTGAAGTTCTTGGTGAGTCAATTTTATATTTTTGTAGGTGTATGATCTTATGCGTTTTCTTTGGATCACATTGGCATGTATATAGGTCTATGCACTTCAATATTGACGAACAGTTATTTTCTTGGATTTTGTTAACGTTACGTCAGAGAAGTTTGGTTTAGTCTATATGATCAGCAGTGGTTAAGGAAATGGGGTAGAACTAAAAAGACGTGAAGATAAAAGTAAAGAATCAATACTCCTGCAAAAACTAACAAAAAACTGCAGAAATGTACTAATTTCAATGAATAACATAAGTTAGTAGTCGTAATTAAGCCTACGTTCAACCAACTGCATAGTGGGGAGGTCTAAAGAGCTGGCAGGGTTCTTAAAGAGGAGTTAATGCAGGCAGTGGATGAAGGGAAGCATATTAATGTCTGCTTAATTGATTTTGAAAAGGCCTTTGACAGGGTGTCCCACTACCTATATTTTTATGAAAAAATTGGATGAAATAGGATACTATATGCAGTTCGGAATAAAGTGAGCACTAGAAAAAGCCCTGCCAAAGATCTATTTCCAGCCAATTCGTATATTTCCGCGTGTAACAGCTAATGACGGGAACTATCTAACCTCCTGTGACAAGTCACTTTATGTTTGCGCGTAAGATAAATTGTTCACTCGAAAGGTACATACATAGTTTGATAAAAAAAGAAGTTAATTACTTATATAAAATACAATTATATCGCTGTCGGTTGATGTTGTTTCAGTATTGTTGTATTTAAATACAAATAAACACGGAACTATGTTGTGTTATTTTGTTGCCAACCATACAAGCAGTAAAGTGACTATCGGTAATGTTGAATTGTATGTAGTAACTGCTGGTGATATTTTTCAAAGGTTAAATATTTAGTGTTCACTTAATTCCGAACGGCCTATAAAAGACTATTGGTTGGTGAAGTGCATTGGGGACTTCCTCCAAGCACGTAGGCAGAGGGGGGAAGTGGGGGTAACATCAGGGGTGCCACAGGGAAGTGTACTTGGTCGAGTTTTGTTCACCATTATGGCAAATTGATATAGGTATTGGGATTAGTGGCAAAATAAGATTGTTTGCAAATGAATGTGTTTTATGCTCAGTGGTAGGCAGTGAGGTCAACTTGCAGGTAGACATTGAGAGGATGTTTTTGATTGTGGAAGACAAGATGTAGATCAATATCGTAAGACTAAGTTAGGTTTACTAGGAAGAGAGTGAAAAGCAGAATCATTTACAGATGGGATGGGCAAGACGTAAGTAGAGGATGCCACATAATATAAGTATCTAAGGATTGTGCTGTAAAGAGACCTCTTAGGTGGACAATAAAGTGGGGAGAGTGGTTAAGAAGGGGAGAAGAGCTTTAGGTTTGCTGGGAAGGGTACTGAATGGGGCTATCTCTGAGGGGAAGGAAATGGCATACTGCACTATGGTATGGCAATGTTGGAGTATGTTGCTGCAGTGTGGGACCCGTACATGGAAGTTGAAGTGCAGGAAATGGAAAAGGTGTGCAGAGAAGGTCAGTGAGATGGGTGAAGGGTAGGTGGAGAAGACAGGGGCAAGATGGGAGGAGGAAGGTAAATATAGGCCATCTGTAATAATAAAGGAAATGGGATGGCGTACCAGTACATTGAAAGATTAGTCAGAATGTACAGAATTGTGAATGGAGAGGGAGGATGGGGAGGGTTACATTGTCACCTAAGGGAGGGTGTAGAAGAAGAGGAAACAACAGTCAGGAGATTGAGAGGGTGTGGAAGAAAACGGAGCAGCGTAAGCAGTTTATGCTTGTGAGGGGGGATTGGTAGGATCTGGATGTTTTGAAGGTTTTTCTAGAGAGGTGTGGTGTCGCCACCATGCAGCAACACAATTGTATTTGATTTATTTACTACGAAGATCAGGGAAATGGAGTGAAGTGAGTTAATTGATGCTAATAAATTGCTGAAATTCATTATTTACAATTAATTATACATAAATATAACAAGATAAAACATGCAAGAGTACCTAAAAAGCCTAAATTATAAAAACTCTATAGTGGGGAGGGCAATGAAGAACAGGTAGTTGTGGGATGCAAGTACATAAAATGATAATAACAATATACAGTACTACAGAAATGTTACTACTGATGAATAGTTTCAGTGAAATTTAAGAGAATCAAATAGTCACAAGTACTAAATAAGCCTACATCCAAAGGAACACTATAGTGGGGAGGGCTATGGAGATCAGGGAAATTGTGGGGTAAAAGTATCCAAAATAATAATAAACTGCAGAAATGTACATTTTATGTTTAGTTTTAGTTTTAGTGAAATATTTCTGAAATAAATAGCTGACAGTAATAAATAAGCCTGTGTTACAAAAATTCTGTAGTGACGAGTGCTGTAAAGATCTGGGAAATTGGGACGTTAAATTATTAAAAATTCTAATAATAAGCAAAGAAAAAGTAATTAAATACACAATAACACACACAGTTTAAACTCGTTATAGCACCAATTAAACGTGTATAAAATAACTAACGTGGTAATTTCATATGATTTCACATATTGCACTGTTGTACTAGTACATACACAGTAAAAAACTGGGGATTTTTTTACTTTCCGCTCACACAAAAATAAACAGTGACGGAACTAACACGATGCAGATGATGTCATACTACTCAACATTCGTATCTACTTCAACACACTGGGATCTGCAGGAATGAGGGGTTTGTTGGGCAAGGACACCCAAAAACCGCAATGTTCTCTTAGGATTGCAAATTAACAAGGAGGGGATGGGTTTAATATTACTATTCGATAACCATTGTACTGGAATCGAATTTTAAAATGAAATCCATCTGCTCTTCATTACATTGCAATATCAGATGCAAATTAGGCAGGGTGACAGGATACAGAGAGGTTTATTCAGGGGAAGGGGTGATCATGAGTGGAAGATACAGAGGGTGGGGAAGAGGACAGAGAGAGGAAAAAACACTATGATGGTGAGAACGGTGAAGGATTGGAATGAATTGGCGAGGGATGTGGTTGAGGTGACGTGAGCGAGGGAGTTTAGGAAAAGGTTGATGGGGTCGGAAAATTGAGTAGAGGTAGATTAAGCAAATCCTTGCCACAGGGCTGAGGCCCAATTGCAAGAAGAAAGATTAAATTAAAATTTAAAAAAAAAAAAATATTAAAATTAGGCCTATGCATTGTAACAATTGCTTCGTCAAAAAATTCACCTACCTACAACTAAATTTTACTTTTTTTTTTTTTTTGTATTGCAAAATAATAAAGAGTGGATGGGTCTTATTTTACTTTTCGATACCAATAATATATTAAGATCAAATAGTAAAATAATCCATCATCTGCCCTTTTTTGCTTTGCGATACAACTTCCAAATAATTAGTTTTTACATACACTATAAACATTGATATGTTTACGTCGCAAAGTACCTGACATATGTTATATAACATTTTATAAAATAAATCACAAAAAATACAATTTGACCTCAACGACTTACCTTACAACAGCAATATCCATTCCTCTCCAGAAGTATTAGCTTATTCCAAAATCAGACTTTGCACATTACATTGTTCAGTTACACAAACCAAAACTAACATACCTTTTCATAAAACACAATATAACAGTTCAAACAACTGAACACTTAACTTTGATCATCTTTACTCTTATATGTATGGTACTGTTCTACATACCAGTACTACCATTTCCGGCAATCTAGAACACTATAACTAACAAATCAACAAGGTACTCCATACATAACAATTGGAGACAGGGTAAATTTATCATTAATTTCTTATTATGTACATGAAAACATTATTAAATGGTCATAATGCATCTAAAACCATGAGTGCGTCACTGTAAAATTACAGTCAAGACTTGGTTTTCACTATTAAAAATAAGGCACATTGAGTACACACAATTTCAAACAACAGATGTGAAGAAATTTGTTCTTCAGTGGTGTCAACCAAACTTACAGAATTAATTTCCCTTCTTATACATAAATATTCCCATTGTCAACCTATTCCATTATACTTCAGTATTACTTTACTCTGTTATATTAAACTTCATTTTAACATTATTTAATTTTCACTTTCATGACCTACTTTCTTTTCTCAGAATCTGTTCTGCTACTTTAACCAACATTACTCGTCTCTTCTTTGCTGGTAACACATATGACATCATAGATGTAAACATAAAATATGATTGAATAGTAAACACCCAAAAACTTTATAGTTGAAAATTTGAAATATGTCTGGACAAAATAAGTACTGGTACCATAGCGTATTAAATTCATGTTGTATGCATGTTGCACTGATGTTACATGTCTTCAATGCCTATTCTAGAACCTATTTAATTAGATTCTAATGCCAATAGAAGCGTCACAAACTAAATAGGCCTAACATATTTAATGAATGTTGTATGCGCATTGCCCAAATATTGCCATAACTAAAATATAATAGTGATCACAAACTGCTACAGTACCAAACACACAGTACGCAACACTTGTGTAGAAACATTATTTATTAATAAACTTTACCTGTAATGCCAGCCAAACTATTGATTTTAAAGTTTATAGTTTATTTCAGAAAAATGTTTAGTCCTATGTAAAAGAAAAGTTTTTTGTTAGGTTAGGTTACCTTACCTAACATTAGTTGTCTTCACTGTCTGACAGTGTACTCAGTAACTTGAAATTCTTCCATGATCTTTTGCATACTCTTTGAGGTTAGAATTTTAGATCCTCTGCCTTCTGTTTGTCTTTGAAACATTTTGTTGTCTTGTTCGTCAAAAGGTAGATAATTTTTTTTTTATTTAGCACAAGTTCCGATGAGCCGTCTCGACTTTTTACTAGGAACGTACAAAAGATAAGATTATGAAGAATAGAATGTTTACAAATAACTATCACATTACCACTTACAAGTACTACAGCAAAATATAGGCCTACATAACAATATGGAAATTACAGTGGGGGTCTATATAGAAACAATATGAATCACATAGATTATCACAGTACTATTTTTGGATACTAATAGCAGAATGTTGTTACCAACTTCTTCACATAATTTACTTTGTAAGCTGTCACATGCAGATATCAATTTCCTTTTTCCATAAACTGGTTTGCTATAAATGATCATTAGCAAGTAATTCCTAGTTCATTAAAAGTAGTTGTGATAGTCTTCAAAGCTGCTTCTGTACTTAATGTTGTATCCAGATGACTTGTACAGTACTCATTGGCTGTATTAGATTTCTCTGGTGATCTCTTTTCTATTATAGGATTAGACTTACTATATATATGCATATCATATATTAAGTGAATCACCCACTATTGTTTAACGTTACTTTATTTGTAATTAACAAGGGATGCATCTCACTAATAACTTTATTAATATATTAAAATTGCAGTTTAGGACTATATTTCACCTGCAAATATTTTTTGCCTTTGGAAATGCATGCAGGAAGATCAGTATACAAAATGACCGGAAGTGGCCCTAAAACAGAACCTAGGATACTCCAATATCTGATTATTTTTTTTAATGTTTGTTTACTATATACGTAACAGTTATCAATATATAATTAATTATTATAGATGATGGTATATCGCGAAAATGTTTTGTGCCAACATACTCTTGAAAAGCTATAGGAAAATGTAGGTTCTTGCTTTATGTATACAGCTACATAAAATTTCGCAGATACATTCCAGGTCAGGTTGAACGCCAATAATGTATACTTCATTGTCATGTCTGTAACTTGCTGGCGGCTGTCACGAAACGCCTTTGACTATTGCAAGCCAGTAGTAAATAAGGAAATAATGCGAAGTGCTATCGCTTGCTACCTGCTTGTACGGTTATAAGCTAATAGATAATAGATTGTGGCTAGTGGGTGTATAGGACTGACAAGTCTAGGCTGCTGCCAGTTGAATCCGCGAAATTGACGTACCTCTATTTATGTATGATCGGATATGACGCAACGTAGCTGTCTGCTTACCAATAACAAGCAAGAAATATTTCAGTAGCTGGATTCTTATTACCTCGGTCAAATAGGATAACAGCTCCACGCACAAGCGAAAACCAGTAATATTTTCATAAGCAGAACGTACCTACGTACAGGGTGTCCCAAAAGTCCCGCATCATAGGAAGAACAACTTGTTACGGTAGTATGAAACAAATCATAAAATGCGCTCGACATGAGTGCCTGAAAGCTCAAAACACAGCTGCAGGCGATCTTTCATGTTTCGCAGAATGTTTTGTACCACAATTGGCGTCACAGCGCTGCATTCGGAAGCATTGCCTATGATGCGGGACTTTTGGGACATCCTGTAGAATCCCAGCAAACAGTTTAAGTTTTCCCGCGATTCTAATAATACTAAATTCACTTGCAATTGGGAAACCACCCAGTGGAAAGCTGTAGCCTCCTCAATCAACTTCCCAATCCTCTTTCTAAACTTTCCAACTCTTCTCACAGTCACCAGGCAACTCCTCCGAAACGTAACTTCGTAGCATGTGGTTTCCTCGCGTCAGCGAATTGGTTGTCGACGTTGCGTTAACATGTCGTCGAATGAAGCGAACACGTGGTACTAACATACGCTCGCTGGTTGGCATAGGAAACTAGTTGACTACTGACGCGAAGGAAACTTACAGAAACAACTTTGAGGAAGACACCAGATTGGACCCCAGAACCCTGTGCGCGTAAGCAGCACACGCAGGCCGGAGGTACCTGCGGCGATGTCTCCCGTGACGTTATAAGTTATACTTTTGGTCACCAATTTTAAGGCGTTGCCAGACAATTGCGACCCAAGTGTCTTACATCAAATCATGTTCTGTCCCAGTGTCAGCTATCTCGCTACGGGTTGTTTTAAAACGTCATTCAATTACACCCGGTATAATATTGGCGGGTTATTCACACAGGCGTGCCAACTGTGCGGACTAAATATAAGCCAGAGTCCTTATCATCGAATAGTAGAGGACTGCAGCTGCCGTGGCGTGGGTCCGTCTATTATTAAATCAGCTGGTTCAGACCATCGCCGATCATGATTCCTCGTGTGCCCTTCTGTCCGTAATAGAGGCAGAGTTCACGTCCGCTGGCATTGCTTCATATAGTTGGCTTACACATTCGTGTTCTGTGGAACTGTTACGGGTGGAGCAGCAAAGGCAAAACCAAATGCATACCACAGGCGATACTAAGGGGGGGGGGGGCACTAGGGCACGCCCCCTCCCAAATAAATAACCAACCAAGGTCTTCAAAATTACAATTAATTTAATATTGAATAATCAGTGATACTGTTACCAGTAGAATATTCAATATTTAGGAATAAAAACTGCTAAAATAGCACTATTTTGCACCTTGAAATCCGAAATTTTCCCGTGGGAGGACCTCCGGACCTCCCGCTTGAAGATGTATTAGGTGATCCTTTATAATATTCGCAGGATAGCCATCCCTCTACGTCTGAAATTCATAAATTCTGACTACGTTACTGATTGCAAGTAGGGGTAGCTTGACTATAACATTATTCACAGAATTGTGCCCTCCCCAAATGTCCATTCTAGTTGCGCCTATGCCATAGTGCATTTGGTAAAACGTTTGCCTCGTGTTTGAAAGGGTTCTGTCTGATAAGATTTCCGTTTTTGTCTTTCTGATGGAGAGTATTCGTTTTTTTTTCCTTCCCGAAATCACTCGAGGCGAATGGTTGTATGATAAGTTAGCACACAATCCTGGTCGATCCCACCCCCCTCCAAACCCTCATACCTGTACCAAGTGGGGCCGCGGTAGCCGAGGGGTCAGACCATTCGCCTCCCACCAAGGCGATCCGGGTTCGATTCCCGGCGGGGTCGGTCCCAGGATTTTCGCATGTGGGAATCGCGCCGGACGATGCCGCTGGTTGTCGGGTTTTCTTGGGGATCTCCCGTTTCCCCCGCCCCTTCATTCCGGCGCTGCTCCATACATCGTCTCACCCCTCACCAGCGCTAAAGACCTCTGTGTTGAGCGCTGACCAAAATCTCTCTCTCACCTCTACCAAGAAATTGAAGCTGTTCGAGGGAACGGAAAACACCGCTATAGAGATTGCTGTGAAATTGCGTGTCAACATTTTTAGGGAACAATCCTTGTATTTAGAAGACCAAATAATGTTGTATGACTAGACCGGAACGGTAGAGTAGCCATGATTTTTTTTTGGGGGGGGGGGGGGTCAAGGGGGAAATTCTATAAAGGAACACCGATCCTCACAATCAGAGCGGGGGGTTCGGGGGTCCTCCCCGGAAAAAATGGGGCTCTAAGGTGCAAACTGGAGCTATTTAAGCAGTTTTAGTATCGAAAAGTTGAATATACCAGTTGTCGTAATAAGTTTATTTTTTCCGGATGAAAAATGTTTGAGTGAAGAATATTGCTAATGGTTGCTCAGAAAACTCCCTAACCGATTTTCTAGTTTACTGGTATTAATCTAAAGAAAAATGTGATACATACACACGAAATTTATAGATCAATTCTAAATTCCATGGTTTAATTTTGTTTTGTCCATATTTCGAGGGGGGAGGGGGTTGAACCCTAAAAAAACCCTGTCTACGCCCTTGTGCCGGAACATTGTTCTGTTCTGCAGGTGTTACGAAATACAGTGCACGGCGCGCGGGTTGTATCGCTTTGCTGTGGAATGCTACATCTGACAATGCCTGCCATCAAATAATATAACGTCTCGTCTGGTGTGCAGTTTGTTTGATTGGGTTTGCTGCCCTGTGGCAGGGTAATTATTCTCTTACATTGATCCCGCCTCCCCTCTGTTCACCTATTACTATCTCGCTCACCTTCTTCCTAAATTCCTTCACCTCTACCACCTCCTGCCGATATTAGCTGCAATCATTGGCGAGTTTAGAAACGAATTTGAGGGGAGGGGGGCCTTACGTGACTTAATTTTTTTATGTTACAAATTATACGATTGTAGCAACAGCAAAGTCCTTAAAATTAAGGTTATGGGTTGTAAAAAGTACCAGCCATCTCAAAAATGTTGTTTACTGTTACAGAACATTACAAATAACATACAAACAAGTAGGACACATTAAATATACTTTGTTTATCTTGGAACAAATCTCCAGTTTCCTCGAGGCTACTGGACATACTTTGGCTACATAATGTAGAACACGAATTTTTTTTGGGAGGAAGGAGGCTTAAGCCATATTAAATGCAATGGCAGTCAACAGTTACCACGATCCATCACATCACGCACGC
This sequence comes from Medauroidea extradentata, assembly GCA_003012365.1. Lineage (NCBI taxonomy): Eukaryota > Metazoa > Arthropoda > Insecta > Phasmatodea > Phasmatidae > Medauroidea > Medauroidea extradentata. The sequence goes on from PNEQ01001415.1 coordinate 27,480, forward strand.
TGTGCACTGTAGGCCTACGTCTTGTACTTTAGTGCAGAAATTGCATTTCTGGACCTATGTTAATGTAGTAAATTAAACCGGGGTTACTTTGACCATTCAACATATTAGTTTTTGGGTTCTCGGATAAATAAATAGTTTATCTGAGCCGCGTATTTTAAATCATTCCTTTTATCCTTATAGTTGATGTTTCAAACTTTTGTCACTAAACAGTATAAAAATTAAAAATTTGAGTGGTCAAAGTTACCCCGGTTTACGGTATTCATTGTTCCTCTATGTGTGGGAGTTGTACCTCCAAAATATATTGACATGTAATTCTGCAGTAAACACATACATGCACTCCGGGCTCCGACACAAGTACTAGGCCTAGAGTCTCAAAGTTTATCTGATCGTTACGTCTACACTGTCGTTTGATGTAGATTATTTTTATCTAGTGACGTACGTCAGCGACGATGCCGTCATAGAGTTTCATATGACGTCCTTACACAAACCGCTCGTAGTATGTTGGGCGCGGACCTCCGCGAGCTTCTACTGTTGCAATGGGCGGGGAACTATGTTTTCCTACAATACATACTTTTCCTAATATAATTATTTATTGTTATATTGTTACGAATTGTGTAGTGTCTTGGCGCAGCCAAGTTCGTTCGGAATGGAGAACTTCGTAAATTAAACAAATGAATTACATTTCTTAATTTATTACAGCCTTCCTAAATTATTCTACAATAATTATACATTTCTTATGCATTTACCATTTACTGGGGCCGGATCTAAAGGGGTAGGCAAAAGGGGCACATGCCCGGTGTAATTCCTGCAGAGATGATTTGCTACTGATCTTAAAAACTGTGAACAAATTTGGGGTTGGGCGGCGGCTCCTCTGTTGCCCCCCCCCCCCCCCCCAAATAAGAGAAATTGTAGGTTCTGCTCGGCCATTTACATTGTGAAGGCCTATATCAATATTTACAAGTATATTCTGTAAGTATGCTTACAGAAAATTTGTCTCTCACACAAAAGAGCCTTCTGATTGCATGTACCTTTCCAGAAGTCTTTCTATTTACCGTATTGGTCTAACCTGCTCATCCGTCTTTCATACAGAAATATTCAGTTCAACCACGCTCTAGTAGTTCAGTCGCTTTCCGCACTTGCAACAAACTCGCGTCGTTCCTTGCCGGCCGCCATATGTACTCTTCGCTGCCAAGTTACTTCCGCACATTGGATTGGCTACGGCTAGAGCTGGGCGCGCGCTAGTCTTAAGGGCGCCGTCTACTAGAATCGTGAAGAGGCGCGCAGACCTTTAACAATCCTGATTTCATTCGAAAACCATTCAACATGTTGTCACGCGGTTAGGCTATGAAAAGCATTTAAGGATCTTAGTACAGGTCTATAATTTTGCCATTAACTGTTATCGTTCCTAACAAGTATTTTTTTGAGTGTGTAAGTGACCGAATCGGGACTTTTGACGCTAATTTTTATGTAAGAGTAATCATTTTCACAATATTCTGAATATTATAGACCTGTAGATCGACTCTTTCCCTTTCGTCGCGTAAGATAAAATGATAGTGTTGTCGCTGAAAGTCCCATAGTAAAAACCGTTCGGCGGGAAGCTTGCACGCTAGTTCAGTGCTTGGCTCGTTGAGGCGACGCAGCATTTGATGCGCGCTTCAAGGTCGACCTTACAGCTCCGTCACTTTTGAGCCTCTCACGCGCGGATAGACGGCGCCCTTAACCCTCCATCGGGCGCAATGCACGTTGGAACACGACGAGGCGCAATGTATCTAGTGGATACAAAAAATTATTATAAATTTGATAATTATCAATAAGTTTTTTTTGTATGAAATATTTTTTTTTGTGTTATTACATGCCTTTTATTTTGTCTTAATTGTTTTTTCCCACTTTATTATTATAATTACATCTTAACAGAATTTACTGAAAAGCTGTACAACACTTTACTACAGTTAATATATAATTTGTTCATACCTATACTAAATTAATAGTAATATTATGATACACGCCAAACTAGGAAGAAACACAAAAATAAGTCTAGTCCACTCAGCCATTGCATGCCTAGAAATGTTTAAAACATTTTTACTTACCCTGAACACCAGCACAATTTTGGTGACTAATTTTCAAAACCTTGTTATCTAATATCAACGTGAAAAATATGAACTGATAGTAACATTTCACACAATTTTACTACTCCAGATCACTATCATTATTGTCAGGGCGGTAGTTA
>PNEQ01001416.1:4785-25207 GCA_003012365.1 Medauroidea extradentata
AATAACACAGTGAAGAGTTTAATGTTTTTTAGTTTCTGTTCTGTTTTGAGTCAGACTTATAAAACTATTTTTTGTCAGTTTATTTTTAAATGAGGTAATTTAAGCAAGTCAATTTGGGTCAGGGAAAAATATCATGAGGTCAGGGAAAACCTGGAAAAGTCAGGGAATTTTACTTCAGTTCTTTTGTGGCCACCCTGTACTAGATTACTGGTACCTGCAAACAATCATTTCATATTCATATTGCCAATTTTTTATTATTAGCATTCCATTCCCGTACTACCATTGAAAGATTCATTGCTGGGTGCAGCATCCCACAACCCTGTGAGAGGAGCATGCACTTTAGGCTGGTTGGTACAACAAAGTCATTCTCCAGGTAGAATATTTCATCCAATCATATAATTGAGCTTTAGTTGCAGTGGATGTGAACTTTGAGGTCACAAGCAGCCCATCTGAGAAACCTGCAGAGGCACCAGACTCAGTGTCGATGGAGGCTGGAGAAGGTCCAGACTGCACTAGAAATGTGCTCGTGTCTCACCCGTCCGACTGCAGCAAGTACTTCCTCTGCCAGTACGGCCAACCTCTCGAGCAGCGTTGTCCAGAGGGCCTGCTCTGGAACAATGTGAGTTGAGCATCTTTACAAAGCTTCCTGATTATTCGTATCAGTGATTCCTTTTCTACTGACAATGCGATATTATTTACGCGTACAACTTGCATGCGTCAGGCCTCTATGTTTCACTTGAATCTGACTTTCTGTTCACAAGTTTTAAGTTAAGCTAGCAGCAAACCTACCATTACAGTTGAAACTTCAGCACGCGTACAGTAACCTTTATTGTAGTCTCTTCATAGTGAAGATTCAGTGCAAGATTCAAGTAGCAACCCCTTTTTATTTCAAAGTATATTAATAGACCTTATTTGAACTAGTCTATATGCATGAAAATGAATGTATTTTCTGTCTTCCTGTTTGTAACATATGTATCCCAATACCATTAATTCAATTGCAGTGAAGCTTTGGCGAGGTGCATGTACTCGTGAAGGTTTCTGACTTAAAAATATATGCACAGTAGAACTCTGTCCTGTTATAAAGTTTCTTAAGGGCCCAAAAAATTTCTGCTTTATAAATAGGAAAACATTATAAGAAGATAATGTCTAACTATTAGAAACTATGACCGCAGTAATGACCGAGTTGACTGAGCGCAACCAAGCAATGTTTTTTAGATTACATACCAAGCACATGCCTAAATCCTACCTAATGTCTTGATAGATGAACGAACATCTAGGTACCCAGTCCACACAACACAGCGGCAGACAGCAAGGAAACCAAGATGGAGCTAGTGTTACACTGCTCCATCAGAGTGTGCCACTGTGCAGCTGCTCTACAGTTGAATTTTATTACTAGTAGAGTGCAGCTTGTGTCTAATGTGTTTATTTTATGTTGCATCTCATGACATAACCAGAGGATCTATTAAAATAAATATTTATATTACTGTTGCGCCGTTTGCGTAGCCTATGGTAGGTTAATGAATTATTTTTAAGTAGCAAATAATCATAAAGCAAAACAACAGTCCCTGGCAAATAAACACAAAAAAATGCCCACCAATAAAACATAAAAGAAAACAGGTGGCACTTTAACAAACACACAAAAACCAGAGGAAGCTGTTGTAAATAAACATCAAAGTGGAAGCAATGCACAATTAAATAAATGCTGGGCTACCATATGCAACGGGCAAAGAAAAAATTATTATTTGAATCGTTAAATAGGCTCACTCGCCATAGTAAACAATATTCCCGGGGGAAAATATATTAAATGAGAACTCTGAAATTTGTGGTTTCTCAAAATGATTATTTAATATTTACTGTAATATTAAATGTTTTTCTTTTCAAATAAAATTCACAAAAAAATTATTAACATCAATGAATAAGTCCATTAGTTCTGCAATTGTACTGAAATTATTAAAAGCCCAAATCTTGCAGGCACAGTTAAATGAAAATAGTGAATTGATTATACAATTATTATTTTTCTTAAATTCACAATAAAATTATCAAAACAATAAATGCCCATTCTATAGGCTAAATAAATACTGTACGTCTGAATCAATGACGTAATAAATTAATAAAAACAAAATTACAAGTAAGTTGGATGCATCCGTTAGGCCTTATAAAATTTTAAATTGTTATTAAATTCAAATTAATTACTAAACAAAATATTACATAAAAAAAGGTAAGTGTGACAACTGTTAATTTATAGATTAAAATATACAAATTTAGTTGCGGCTTATCTGTTCAAAGTCCCGCAGTAGAAGAGTACAGCACGCTGGGATGACTTCATATATCCCAGTTACAGCGGCGAAACAAAGAAGACAAAAAGGCGAAGAAAATGCCCCAAAATAGGCCAGAATGACTGGACATCTGCAGTTGAGACTACAGGTCAACTCGTGAATAGGCCATCACGCGAATAGGTCAGGACGTGAATCGGCCTGGACGCGAATACGCCGGGTTGAGAATCGGCAGGGACGTGAATCGGCCTGGACGCGAACCCTCACTTCACAGAAATTAGCAAAAGATTAAAGAAGATATAATTTAAATAGTGCATTAAACCTCTCGCAGGAAAATTACTCACCAGACGAGGGCGAAGAGAAACTCTTGAAATTACAGACGAAACAACCACAATTAAAGATTTGAAAAAAAATATGTAGCACTACAGTTTTACTACATCAAAATATTGATTAGCTACATTATATAATAATAAGTAAATAACGGCAACTCAAGTGCCAAGATCTGCCAAAAGAGCAGGAACACCACACACACTCATCTTGACGATACAGTGGTTGACGGCAAAGTGTTAAGAAATGCAACAGAAGAAGCTGCAGAAACATTGAACAAAAGAGCATCAAAAAATGGTTAGCAACAGTACCAACATCGGCAAAGTGCGCATTGAAGCGCAGTAGCTTGCGACAATCACGTGAACAAAATCGCTAAACTGCATCAAAATCACGCGGTGAAACACAGAAATCACGCACTGCAACGACAGCAGCACGTGGCATAAAGACAGAGGTACAACGGAACAACTGACAGAGGAATGTAAAGCTCAGCAGCTACTCTCCTGCTATGAAAAATACTGTAGCACGACTAGTGGAGGCTCAAATTAATGTAACAAGAAAGAATAGCTGTAAATGAAAGTGAACTTTCAGAAATATCACTAATAAATTTAAATTACTCAATAACACTTATTATTGTTAATATAATATTAAACAAGTTCATAAGAGTGCAAAAAAATTAATTAACCAGAATTTAATAAATATAAATTTAAAAAAATTTCATATGTACAGTATATTATTTAATTTGTGTCGTATTTGATACGGCACACTGTGCAGACTTTTTAGAATGTGGTTATTACACAATGTCTCATGGATGCTAAAAAAAGCTAGAGAAAGTATTTTTAACGGCACGGCGGACTACCAGCTGACTGCAACTGCCATAGCGGTGGCATGTATTTTACCATTGTGGTTTTGCAGACTTTTAAACAAGTTTTCATTGCCCTTTTTTTTTTTTCCAATTTTTTTGGGATTTTTCAATATTTAGCTACTACGGGAGTGGGCGAAAGAAAACGATAGAAGGTGCACTTCTCACATTTGTTGGTGTTGGGCGCGTTGCCTAACTCACAAGGCACATGCTTCACGTGTGTTCCAGCCAAAGATTTGATGGTTTCTTGCGTAATTTTTTTCTTTTATAGCTGCAGCTTACCAGTTGATGTTAACTGCAGTATGTTATTGTTGTAAGCTAACAGATATACCGTATTTTTTAATTAGCTTAAATTCTGAGTAAATGTATCCTAATGTGGGATAGCAGGATTTATATATTTTTTAATAAGTCACATTTACTGAAACACTGATGTAGAGTAAACGTTTTTGAGAACCGAGAAATTTAGTCAAATTTTGTGTTGTGTAACACAAAGTGTGACATATGAGCAGCTGACAGAGCATGTGTGTTGGTGTGGTAGGACCATTGTGACTGGCCAGAGAACACAGTGTGCAGCGCTGGTGAGGAGGGAGGGGAGTGGGAAGGCAGTCCCAGTTCTAGCACAACTGAGCCACAGCACACTAGTAGCAGCTGGACCGAGATGACAACATCCACCACCGTCATGACCACCCAGCGACCTTTCACCCCTGGCACTGCCCCACAAGACACTGGCTATAAAGTCATATGCTACTTCACAAACTGGGCCTGGTATAGGTGAGTAAAACATGTGAAGTTTGGTTGTCGCCACATGTCTGGTTAAAGATCTCTCTAAGGATAGATTGCCCAGGGGAGGTTAAAGACACTCGCTTAAAAATATTTACCATTTCACCCTTGACTTCAGGCATCGGAATGTACTCATTCAGTAGACACAGAAGTTGACATTGTTTAGGTTGGATGTATCGTGGTTGTGAACTCAAGTTAATCAATCCTTGCTCCTCTTTGTAGATCCTGTGATGAAATGAGGAGGGATGGGGGTGTTTCAGGATTGCTCAGCAGCAGAAGGTGGTGAAGATGCCCTAATATAGAATGCTTGTTGGTACACCAACAGTAGTGCCAATTTTAACACTTAAATTTCCATGGAACCAAAAAATTACTGCTTACAAATAATCTGTAGTGCTACGAGCAGCAGCTGAACTACGTAAACGCCTGAATAGCAAATAGCACAATCCTACATAGTCTGACTATGTCATTAAGTTTATCATCAATAACACAACACAACAAGCTAATTAATTACATGTAGGTAAATGCTTGGTATATTACGTTGTGATGTGACTGTGGCAATATTTACTTGACCTAAACAAACAATAAGGTTTGGTACTAGAAGCAATGCATCATGTATGTAAATACTTAAGGTGTGCAACTAGCATCCGTAAATTGTGAATGAAGAGTCAACTTATTGGTCTCTCAATTAAAATTTATTGTTTTCCATTTGACAGTTTTGTCCTCGGTGACAGTCATCACTATGACTATGTCAGCCAAAGACAGTGGTTCTGAAATAGTGGTTCATAGATACATTTTGAGCAATACAAGGAATATTGTTATTAATTTTTTTTTTATTATTATTATTATTATTATTAATGGAATGAGTGAAGTAGGAAGATTTAGCAAGACAGCCATATCATAAATGCTCATGAGGACAATATGAAGCGAAAATTGAGAAATGGTGGAAAGTGAGGTTGGGATTACAAAATATAAAATTAGGTTAAATTATGTAGTAGAAGCGCAAGAAATCTTATTTCTCGTATTAAGTGTCGAAGTAGCTACCTATTTATATATTTGCCATGGCATATTTATTTCAAGTTTTTATACATGTTTATAGTCGTTAGTAGCATTCATTGTTTGCAAAGCTGAAAGAATATTGAGAGGTTGAACAAACTGTTTAAGTACATCAGAATATTGAAGCTGCCAACATGTCAGGACCACAATACATAATTACAACCAATTATTGAAGTAAGTATATGAGTGAGGACTGGGATAATAGGAACACATAGTTGTGGCCCACAGTATAGAGTTGTTGCCCAGCTTTGTTATGAAAAGGAAACTGGTTCTCACCCTGCTTGTATCAGTCGCGTGTGTGATAGTGCTTCAGAAGTTATATTTCTTCTGTGCTTCAAGATTATATTGTCCATTTCATTTTAAGTTTATGCTAATTTTCATTTGGTCAGGTAATCCCCACATACAGTGGTGAACTAATAGTGCAAAGAAATCAGCAAGGAGAGTAGATCACCTGCTCTACGAATGACTTACACATTTTATACTAATGTAAGGTAATTTTTTAAGTTTTTTTTTGTGCAAGCATTTTAAATGTGGCAGCTGCAGCTAACTTATTACCACCTTTACGTAAGATTTGTTAAGGGCAAATTTAAACCATGTAGCGCATAATCTGTTTGAGGAAGAATGTGTAACACTTGATATTTTTTTAAATTTTTTTCTTTTGTTTGTTGTCTACTTACAGTAAGTTAGTGGAATTTAAATTTAACTTGAGGGCAGTTACTCTGTTGGTAAAGTCAATCTTAACGTAGAGTGGCATGTCTGGTATCATTTTAATCCTTATTCAATCTGCTATTTTTTTTTATTTTCATATTTCTTTGTAAAATCATGGGCAGAAGTTTTATTTGCAATTTGCAGTTTCCTAGTAGCTTACAGCCTCGCCGAATGACTAGGAGCGCTACAGGTTGGTGCCGGGTGAGGGTGGACAAAAACTCAGGAATATGGGGTTTTCTGGGAACGGTAGATCCCGAAATGTGAATGCCCTCTAAGCAAACGTATCACTCCGTAGAGAGCGGGGATGTAATTTCATTTGAATATATCCAGGGACGTGTAGTTTACCTAGTGGTAAACAAAATACAGCATTTCTGATTGTCAGCATTCTTTTACGTAAAATTTAAAGTGTAATTTATTTGTTTTTGGGCAGAGTGAATTAAAGGAGTTTTCAGCAACAGTAGTGGGGGTGGCTTTTTGGCCCACCATCTTGGTGGCTTGCAAAGATGTTTTCCTCGCCCCAGTCTTCGAGTGGCTCGCATGAGGAAGTAGATGTATGTTTTCGGGCGGAGTGGACAGAGACGCTCGTCATTGCTGAAGTCAGACAATGCGGGTATGAGGAAAGTATTGCAACGAGTGCAGCGCTAGGTCGTGGCGAGCTTGTTTGAGACGTAAAAAGAGATGAAATAACTTAACAGTAAACTTTGTAGCTGCATGCAGTGCTTTGATCCACGTCCAAGTGGCTAAGAAGTGCCTTTTTCGATAAAAGTTCAGTAGTGCGACGCTCAAGAACTCTTTTACAGAACTCTGTTACCAAGAGCCACAAGTTTTGCAATCCAGAATATGTAATCCTTGTCAGAATTAATCATCAAGTTTTTTTTCTTTCTTTTTGGCTGCCCCACATAATGAAATGGTTCAGTGCTTGTAAAAAAAAGTGTGCCGCTTGTAAAAAGGAAGTAAAACAAGCCTGTGATCGTTGGAAATTTCACTTCTTGTTACTTGTTTAGGGCCCAAACCCACAAATCATCCCTAAGATAAGAAGTGCTTTACCGACTAACTCTAAGCCATGAGCAGGTAGGACACATGCTTGCACTGGGTCACATCACAAAACAGCGATACGTGTTACATTACAGTGTGTGACTTAAGAATGTTGACTCTGAAATATGCTCCTGAAATGCTGAAAGACATATTACGGTAAATATTTATTTATTTTATGTAAGTCCCACATCCTAAAGATCAGAAGTAATTTTGTTCTGAATGAACGAGGTGCTGCATTACATTTTAGACATCAAATGCATTAAAAAATTTGACAAACAGTGTAATTAAATGGAAGGGTTTAGAGCCCTGGAGACGTCTGTCTCCTCAACACTTGGTACTGTATATATCACAGTGCACTCACTACACACTGGTACATTCTTGGTAAGGGGAAGAGGCGAGGGGCAAGATGAATGTGTTCTCGCCGCTTGAAGGTCCATGTGTGAGGTCTGGGTTTGAAGAGTCTAAGAAGGTAAAATGTCACATCAAATAAATAAGATGTTCTACCCTTCCTCCCCAAGTAGCTGTATCGTTTCACTGATACCATTCTCAACATTGCTAAATGTGAAACAATGTAATATTTTAAAGGTTGACTTGGAAGAAAAGTAATACCGATACATGTTCTTGTTCCCAGGCAAGGTATTGGCAAGTATGTTCCTGAAGACATTGACGACACGCTGTGTACCCACATAGCATATGGATTTGCCGTGCTGGACGGAACATCACTCACTATCAAACCGCATGACAGCTGGGCTGACATCGATAACAGTGAGTAATATTTTCTGGATAGTCAACTGCAGTCTTTTTCTTTCTAACATACTACAGACTTCTGCTTTCACAGTTTTTATTTTCATACTTCTGTTTACTGCTGCTACTCAAGCTAGTTTACGGACTTAAAATTTCTTAGCTGTTTGAAAATTAAATTTTCTAATTTTTTGTCAATGGTTACATGTTTGACTCACAATCATGATAGTTCCCTGTGTCTATCCTAGATCTGGCCATTCTGGTTTTGGTTTTTCAAAATTGTTTCAAGTGAATGCTGGGACAGTGTAATAAATGGCTATGGCAATTCCTCTCCCAGTTCCTTTCGTTGAATCACATGTTACTGATGATCTTACTGTTGATGAAATGAAATGTAAAGCAAATTTACCTCACCTCATTTTATATGAGAATAACTAGAATTAAATAAGTCTAATGATCAAGGTAAAGAGCGTTTAGGCTGAGACTTCTCAGGCAGCATGTAAGCTTGAAGAAAGTCGGCAGCTGACACTGTCATGTCATCCCTAGCTCACCAAACAAGCTTGATTCAAGTGTTGCTATAAGCATACCTTGATACATAATTGTAATGAAAATTCCTGGGTGTACACATATATACGTTATGTTTGACAGTCATTGGAAAACTATATACTGTACATACATAAGTTTTTAACTATCCTGCTCAAAAGTTTCTTATAAACTATAAATATTCTGTACTATTGATTGCATAATGAACATCAGTTTGTATTATTAGCATAGTTGTGTAAATAAAATAAAACTGCAACTACTTTTACTCTAGTATTCTAATATTCTTAAATACAGTATGTCAAAACCTAAATTTGTTTTTTAAAATCTAAAATTATTTCAGTAAAGTATACTTACAAATGTGTCAAATGCTCTACACAACTAACAACTACATATCTGTCTAAAATTCTTAGCTGAGCTGGGCAACACAATGATAGCACAGTGGATTCACATTCAAGAGGACCCAGGTTCGATTCCCACCTTTAGCCATCCTGATTTGAGTTGTCCATTGTTTCTTGAAATTGCCACAGGCAACTGTTGGAATGGTTCCATAACATAGACCAAGGCTGATTTTTCTCCCAGTTTCTGTCATTGTGAAGAGCTGTCTGTCACTTCCTGTAATGAGATTGCTGTGGTAGGGATGTAAAGCCAACTTACCTTCCTTACCTTCAAATTCTAATAGTGACTGTGGTTACAATGGATTTATGACAAAGTATTTTTGCTTGTACGGTCTTGGTTTGAAAACTATGACATTTGTACAGACTTCTACACGAAGGTAACGGAGCTGAGGAAGAAAGGGCTGAAGGTACTTATAGCAATAGGTGGCTGGAATGACTCCCTGGGCGACAAGTACAGCCGGCTGGTAAACGATGCTGCGGCCAGAAGCAAGTTTGTGGAGAACGTCATCCAGTTCATAGAGCAGCACAACTTTGATGGACTGGACCTGGACTGGGAGTACCCCAAGTGTTGGCAGGTGAGGCCAGACATGTAGAAGGAATAGACGACAGTGTCCATCTGCCCTGGGCTGTTTCTAGGTTAATGTTCCACTGTCAAATTCTCTCTCAATCCTAAGGCCATTAAATTAATTTATACCTGACCTTGAAAACAAATTAATTATCAAGTAATTGGTGGTCAAGTGCCATTCTTGGTTAAGCTTATCTCCTCTTCTGTAACTTACCTGACAGTCTGTTGAGTGTTCTTGCTTTTGGAGCAAAATTTTACACTTTGTCAAATCAGCTTACACAAAACATTTTTACATTATCAGGGTGTCCGGTCACCTGGAAAACAGGGAAAACCTGGAAAAGTTATAGGGAAATATGGTTGTCAGGGAAATTTGTGAATATTCTGGAAGTTTCTAAAGTTGTATACTTACTTGCCAACTGTTAAGTATTTCTGTAGGTTTTGCCTAAAATATATTTTTGTTTTACTATGGGCAAAAAAATTCAAATAATGCTGTGTTATACTCAGGCTCTAAGCTTATTGGCATTTATTTGAATTAGAGTGTGCGATAAAAATCACATTATTTTCCGCAACTAAAGTTGATGAACAAGCCTAGTCAGAACCAGCAGTTATCAATTTATTTTTTGTAGTGTTAGAATATTCTATACTAAGCCTACTTGTCACAGAATTGTGATTGCCAAATGTGACAGACCTCAGTCGTAGTGTTTCTAAAGGTGTTTATTGTTACCTTTATTTAATGCATATTTTGTACCAATCTAGATCAATAGTGACAAAACAATTTGTGTTGAGTTGTCATTGCTACCTCAACTATGTTTTAGTAGATTAATATCCAGTATTAGTAATACAGTAAAGCATTGCTTGTCTGACATAAATGGGCCATCAGAACATTGGAGATTTAAAGAAAAAAAACTATGAAATTCCAAACTAAGTCTGGATATTGGTCAGGAGTAACAAAAAATAGAATTCATACATGTTAGCAACTTATGTTATTTCTGTTATGGGGCGTAGGATAATACGGAACATGGGTAAACAAAACTACATATATTGACTAATTCCTTTTTTCGAAAGAATAGTACAGTAAACGTTCATTTAATGCCCATAATGTGTAAATAAAAGAATGGTCACACCCAGAATACTACGGAATTATTTTCCTGCATGTGTCATTTCCCCCAGCGTGAGTGTTGTAATAGGCTTCTGCTGTATTTGTATGTTATGTATTGTTTTAATGTTTCTGGAAAATTTCCATTTTCTATTGAAAAACCTGGAAAAGTCAGGGAATTTTTTTATTCTTGTTTGCTGGACCACCTGGTTATACAGCACTGCTTGAAATACGAGCAGGAATTTCGGGGAAATGCAAGTAGTTGTCGACATAAACCTGATAATGATATATTATTTTAAGAAGTGTAAAAATGTATTTACGATTATAATACATCTATCAAAACAAACTCACGGATAACTCAGTGATCTACCAAATTACTAGAACCATTTCCAGGATATCCTATAAAGATGAACCATCTGAAAGAAGGGAACTAATTTCAATGATGTACAGTAAAACCTCGTTAATTCGAACTCGGTTAATTCGAAATGCTATATAAATCGAAGCCGTCGCTCGGTCCCGAATGTGAGGATAGGATTTCACATGCTATGGAGTTTGGTTAATTCGAAATTCGGTTAATTTGTAATTCGAAGCTTTTTTCTGGCCCAAACAGGGATCAAGTCCTAGTAATTCGAAGTCATTTTGATTCAGAAGTCAGTAAAACGTGCACAATCTAAGAATAATGCTGCGTCGTGTGCTTTGTACAGCCCTGGCTTTGTTTCCGTTACCGCCCCTGCCCGTGTCGCGCTGACCTTGAGGCTTCCTTGCTGTCTGCTTGCGCACGGCACTCGAGTACGAATGTGTGTGTGTGTGATGCGCGCAGAGAGGAAAAGAAGAATGGAAGGCAGGAACGGCACAGCGTAGGACAGCCTGTGGCTGTGTGATGTGATGATCACATGATTTTTGTGCTTTCCTCCTGCACTGTCTGTGAGCTAGATACAGTTACGGTAAGATATGTGCGCATGTGCCACGAGTCTGGAGTATTTCATTGGCCAGGGAGAAGCAGGTAGAATGAGTGAAGGAGAGGATGAGGAAGATGGTAGCTCATCAGCTCTCCCCCCCCTGCCCATCTCGTAGAGCAAGCTGGTTTATTTATAGAACTTCTCCACTGCCCTTCCCCCCCCCGCCTAACTAGCCACATACCAAGCAGATGCCAGAGTTGCGTCGTCATCCTGCACGTGCCTCCTATACCCTATCCATTCTAAGGTTGCAGCTAATTCAGTCAAGTGAATGACAATAACATTTTTGCACAGCATAAATGTCATTTTAATTATTGAAAAATACAAGTTAAGTTTGTAACGGCACAATCACAATGTTAGGAATGAAGACATTATTCAATTGCTTTGATTTACTTCCTTAGAAATTTTTATTTCTGCTGCAACCTTAGAGTGGACGGAGTATAGTCCTTGTTCTCTTCTACCTCCCTCCCCCCTTCCCCCTTTCAGGCGTGAGTCGCCAGTCAACAATGCAGCTTCTAGGAGAATACGGCCAGCAGAGTGGCAAGCAAAAAAAGCACAGGTTTGTTTCCAGTGTTTGGCTGGTGTCTTGTAACTGGCAACTCGTGGGAGGAGAGAACAGATAGCAGTCAAGGTCGCAGTGTCTGCTTGCTGCCTCCTGTGCTACGTTGCCATGTTGTGTGCACTGCACTGATGCCATGCAACCGTCTGGCTGGCTGCACTGCTTGTCGCGGTTTATCACTTACAATAATTTTTAACTAACACTGCATCTGATTTTCCCTTGGAAAAACTAATGGAAAAATAACTTTGCACTTGCGAAAACGACTCGACGACTATGTTTAAAAATTTTCTTTTGCGAGGAAGGTTAGTCATAATTACTATTTTGGGTGTGTTACATTGTTTATAAAATAATTTCACTGGCAAAACGTCACGTATTCCTCCCAAAAGCTACTGGAAAATCACTTTGCACTTGTAAAAATGACTCGGTGCGAAATATTTAAAAATTATTTTTGGGGGTGGGGGGATATAGGGTGGTAAAATTTACCGTTTTGGGCTAAAAATTCTTTAAGATGTCCGTAAAATTCTTCCGCCTCTTAGAGATCCAAAACCATGCATTTATAAATTACCGTATTTGCAGACGTATAAGATTAACTTTTGTTTTACAAGTGTCCCTGCGCCGGTTTTTTACCACGCATCGCAGCTAGCGTCGTTTGACGATCGATACATCTGGAGCGCGTGCCGAGATCCTTTGTCTCGTCAACACATTGCTCTCGGGTGACAACAGCGTACAGGAATGCGATGACTTTCTGCAAGCAGCTGCTGCAGCCCGCGGCCGGGAACTGACTTTGTCGCCGGTCACGTGTTACCGTCGCTGGCTGTGCATTTCCTTGGCTCTTAGGCGCCCTGAGGGCAGTAGTGCTCATGTTAATGGTTTCTGTATCTCCTATGATATCCATAAAACGGTAATAAATGCATTACAAATATTTAAACAAGATATTCATGTTTCTGGCAAAGGAAAAAAAAATTTTTTTCTGCCGGGTATTTCAAAATTAATAATTTTTTTTCAAGAGTTTGTACCTTAAAAACAATGACTCGTCTATGTGCGGGGTCGTCCTATATGCCGGCAAATACGGCAGTAATAACAATCACATGCTGTGGCAAAGGCAACGCGTGGCAGACATTGAGAGCTGGAAGAGGGATGGGGAAGCGCAGAGTTGCTGACAGCCTAGTAGACGTGATGCACGTTACTTGTAGTACAGTGCTCGCCAAGAAAAACCAAGCGTACGTATACCAAAAAAAAATGCAACAAATTTTTTTGGTCCAGTTACTTCATACTACTATTCCCCTTTTCAATTCGAATGCTTAACAGTTATCAAAGACTACCGTAAAAATGGGTGTAGAAACACTGACTTTGTACCTTTTTAAAATAAAAAAAAAAAAAATCTGAATTCGCTAATTCGAAGTTATCTAATTCGAAGTACCCAAATTTCGGTCCCGAGCACTTCAAATTAACGAGGTTTTACTGTACTTTATCTTTTCCAGTTTAAATAATACGTAGTTCAGCTTTCAGTCTTACACGTGTTTGTATGTGAATAGGTGGACTGCAACAAGGGTCCGGACTCAGACAAACAGGGCTTTGCTGCGCTAGTGCAGGAGCTGAGCTCAGCCTTCAAGCCACGAGGTCTCCTGCTGTCCTCTGCTGTCTCCCCCAGCAAGGTCGTTATTGACCAAGGTAACGCTACCCTTGTATGCTCCTCCTAGTCACTACAATCTTACGTACAGCCTTAAGAAAGGTCAGTACACCAGGCAGTTGCAGTCTTTTCCTCTCCTCTCTTCGCGAATAGGGGACATGATGCTTTTTTTGTGAGAAAAGGAAGTGGAGTAATAGCCGAAAGGGGGGAGGAGAAAAAAGGATGGAAAAAAAAGCTGACGAACTGCGGGACACTGACAACATGGTTCAATAGGCAGGCTGCAACATTCCTAGCAGAGGGTATTGGAAAGCTGGTGCACCATTACAAGTGTGTCAATCTGTGTGGTGATTATGCTGAAAAGTAGCTGAAAGATGTACTGTACATATTTTGACAACAAAAGCATTTTACAAATCATTCCAATTTTTTATTATTAATTTCATTAATTTTTTCATGGTTCCCGAAAATCTACATGTAATAGCGAAGTGTTCATATGAACTGAGTGCAGTACAAAAAAAGGTTTTACTGTACAGGCTTGGTGAAGTCATGTAGTTTCCTGCATTTCACCAGACCATATAGATTATTACTTGGCAGTACTGCAGTAATAGATCACAATGAAGTAACGTACCCAGCCTTTGTGTTTGTGTATGTACATGCTGTGTTTTTTTGTGAGAGATACGTAGTGTGTTTTTTGTGTGTGTGTGCATGCATACGCACATGCAAGCATCTGTTGTGAAATCATTTTTTTCTAATGCAAAATGTTAGCTTTTTGTGTATAATTTTTTGGAGAGTAAATTAGAATCCAAATGACAAAGGCTACCACTGTAAATGTTCCATCACAATTTTATATAAACTGTTAAATTTCAGACAGCTGTGTATTGTAGTGCCATTTATAGCAAACATTTATGTAGTTTAAAAATTTTTTATCACCCATCCATTTTTGTGATGCAACAGTCTAACAAGAAATAATAACATAACTAATGCTGAAAAACACTTTCACATTTTTCCTTTAAAAATTTACTTTACTGATGATTAATTAATAATTTCTTACTATAAAAATAACAAAATACGAAGTTACTAAAAACGTAGATAGATTTGCACAAGTACTAACAGAAACAGTATTTGCAAGTTGAAGAACACACAAAACATAGAAGGACAACACATTTTTGCGCAGTCAAAACATTTCGCTGGCCAGGCCAGCTGATACCTTACTGACGATATGTAGGACCAATTTAGCATCTCGTCTAAGAAATCCTCAGGTCTTTCCTTGCCGCCCGAGGAAGCTGGCCTGGCCAGCGAAATGTCGCTACTGCACAAAAATGTTTTTAGTAATTAGTAGCCTAGCAGCCATTTCCCACATTTCCTTTGTTTACATGAAATACAAAGTTAGTACTAGCTTTGCAAATACAGTAGAACCCTCTTGTAGTGTTCCCACTTATAACGTTTTCCTGGTTATAATGCTACCTTCATTTTGGTCCCTAAAACTGTTTTGTAATAGGAAATTGCCCTCTTATAATGTTTTCCCATTTATAATGTAAATATTTTTTGGGTCCCTTGAGAAACATTATAACAGGGTTCTACTGTAGCAAGCATGAACCATATGAGAAAATAAGGTTGAGTGCAGAGCAAAGTTTAAAGTACGAAACGACTACAATACAGAACACAAGGCACGTTAGCTGCAAGGTAGAGGATGTGTTACAGGTTACGATGTCCCAGTTCTCTCGCAGTATTTTGACTGGATCTCAGTGATGACCTACGACTTCCATGGCCACTGGGACAAGCAGACAGGACACGTAGCACCTCTCGACTACTACCCGGGAGATACTTACGACTATTTCAATGCTGTACGTATATTTATATTTTGTAATTGTATGAAAGAATCTATTTTACAATCAGCAAATAGTCAGAAATTGCTGTAAATCCTCTGTAAAGAGACTATTAACAGTATTTTTAAATGTTTATCACATGGGTAAAACTCTGTTTAGTTCACTGTGGGAGCCATATTTTTTCACATATTCATCGCCATTCCATAATCGTTGCATGTAGTTTTTATAGTTGAGAAAACTGGAAAAAAATATTTCATCATATAATAGTCACAGGGCAAAGGTTCTGGGGCAGCCTATTGCTCATTTGCACTGGAGACTGAGAACCCCAATGGAAGTGAGGATGAAACTGTTTCTGCTATTTTCATAACTTCGAATTAGCTATGTTTGGCTGCTCCCGACCTCGAGAGACTGTAACACGGGCGTAGTGAAAAGAAAGAAGGTGAAAGAAAACATTCAAAGGGAACAAACACATCCTCTTTTTTATGAGTTTTCCATCTTCCTACTTGTGCAGCGTTGTCTTCTTATTTTCTTTTTGTTTTTTCCCCAGCCGGTCTACACACAGCAGCCCTCCAACAAGGTAATATAAAGATGGTAGAAAAGAAGAGGCCTTGGAATGCTCGCTGTTGTCTTATTTACGCTCTGTTCTCGCGACACACTACTTCTCTGTGCGTGTTATGATGTTTGAAATAACTGCGAAAAAATTAGTTCTGGCTATATCATCATAAAACTGAGTTTTTAAAAGTTAGGCCGGCATCACAAATGCATTGGACAGTGGAGATGATGATGTGCTGTGAGAAGAATCTGGCAGCATTCCGACCAATTCCAGAGCAGTTGTCGATTTGAATGAAGCTGATAGGAATAACTGCTAAGACAGTGGCGGCCGGTGCCTCCAATCAGCTCAGTGCAACACTAATCAATGCCTCAAAAAGTTTAAATAACCATACCCCGGGGGTTCTCCCCCGGGAAAAATGTAATTTTAAGATGCAAAATGGTGCTATTTAAGGAGTTTCTGAATTAAAAATATTAATACAGTCAATTCCTGATTTAACGACCCTTCACGGTTCTCGGGAATACGGTCGTTATTTCAGAGGAGTCGTTGTTAGAATTTTGACAAATTTTCGGCGATCCCAGACCACTAAAATGTCGACATTTACCGTTTTTTATCATTGAATCGGTGTATTTTCGTCTTTGGCACAAAAATTACGTGTTTGTATAAAATTATACACATTTATTTTGAAAAGCAAACGTGTTATTTTTAAAGTATGCCATTGAAGTGGATCTACAACCTTTGTTTAGTTCAATATAAATCATAAATGTTGCCGATAACATAAATTCTTGCGCCTGCAACATCCATTTGGAGATGTTATATTCAAGAATGCCACAATAAAGTTTATTAAAATAGTAATATTTTTCAGTAGAGTGAATTATTTTGAATAAATAGATACACTGGAAGCGGATATACGACTTTTCTTTGACTCATAATTAAGCAAAAAAACATCGTCGGCAATATAGATTCTTGCGCCCGCAACGACAGTTTTTGAAAGTTATTTGCAAGAAAGCCGCAATAAAATGTATTTAAGTAGTAATATTTTTTTAATAGTATGACGTATTTTGAATAAATAGTACTCTGCACGTGCATATACGACCTTTCTGTTGCTCAACATCGAGCATGAGTTCATGATAATGAAACATAAATATCGTCGGCAACGTAAATTAAGTGCCAGCAATGTTGGCGGTTCGAAACTATTTACAAGGTACTATCTCAGTGTTGTTGATTGAAATACTAAAAAATATTTCAGTAGGATGAATGTATGTCATGGTTGACATCCAAGACTTTTCTTCGACACATTAGGCACAAACTTTGTCGGCAACGGAAAATATAGTTGGCAAAACATATGTTTTGATAAAGCTGTTTGCCACCTGGAACCGTGTCTTAGCAGCGAGTGACCACACGCACGTGTACTACAATTTGTGTGCGCAAGGACCTATCTGGAAACTGGTTAGTTCAAAAACAACATACAAGATGTGTCTAACCTGCCACTTTTGACCACTACCTAGTCACAGCTCCTGACGCTCGCTCAGCAGATGGGACGTGATGATGACACTACACCCTTTGTTTTACAGTACTTTCACTTCTCTAGCTCTGCCGGCTGTGTGAAAATAATCTGCTTGTATAATGATTCTACTCTCTGCATGAGTTATTTACACACTTCACCAATGTGCATGGAGAGGGATTTGATACTCAGTTTCAATTTGTTCACCAACAGTAAACAATTACAAACATCAAGATGTTGATCATTGTGGGGTAACACATTCACAGAACAACTTTTAACCTACGCAATGCTGTTTCACATTTTCATTTCACCGACGTATACAAGTGTATCCACAGCTGTTATTTACGGTCGAGCCGATTCAATTGCGTGTGCGTGCGTATGTGTGGGCGCAAGCGCACATGTGGGCAAGTGACTCACACCAGACGTGCTGTTGTCAAGTGTCGCATCTGACCTACCCAATGCCACACACATCTGAGACATACACTCGACGTTCGATAGTGTCAATTATGAACTGTCCTGCTTTCACTTGTTAAAAGAATAATCATTTATAAACATTACTGTGTATATACTATGTAGTATCATTAAATGACATGACGGTAATTACATTTAATAGCATTCAGTTAACAAAACAGAAAACGTAATAAAGCTTAAATAAACACAACGTATAATCGTAATATCACAGGCACAAAGACAGACTACCATATCCAAGGGCATGAGAAATCAGAGGCAAAAAAGTTACGGCGCGCATATGATGAAAAAGGCGTGAGCAAATGGCCTTATTGGAGTGGTTGGCTGGTGGAGGGAAAGAAGCGGGCGGGTCGCCGACCGGCCGGGGGATGGGAAGGGGCATTTGGGCCGGCCGTCTGGCCATCGCGTCGTGCGGGAAGAAGGGGCAGCAACGTATATTTTTAGAACAAACACACAGTGTGCTGCAGCACAGTTTTCGAGAAATAACCGATACCATTTCCGACCATAATAAATGCAACACCTTTTTCTGCTATTTTCTTTTAATTAAATTTTTTTTAGGCTAATTTTTTTCCATTTTCCACGGTTCCAGGAAAAAGGGTTGTTACTTCGAGAGGGTCGTTATTCCCGGGGTCGTATGATCGAGAGTTGACTGTATATTGCTTTTAATAACTGTAATATTTTTATAGGTAAAAAATGCTGCAAAAAAATCCATAAAAAAATTGCTACTTATATATCACAAAGCTATAATTAAACGACTTTCATAACTATTCGGCAGATATTTACTGGCAGAAAACTGCCCTTCAAGGATAAACTATTATTGTTAAACCTCTTACAAATACACTTACACACTACACAATTTTTATAGCAGCTATTGTATTTAAACAATATGGAAGGTGCCAATGATGTGGGTATGGAGCAGTGACATAATACAAGCGTGGAGTATGCGAAATATCCCCAAGAAATACCACTGACCCTGCGCAACATCCTCTATCACTCCGGTAAGATTTCCACATGCATAAATAACGGGCGACCCCACCGTGATTCGAGAAGGATCGCCATGATGGAAAGCAAGCTTGACACTCGCGACCATCACCAATCAATTTCGTTGTACGAATAAAATTATTTCCTTTCTTTGAATGCTTAATATAAAAGTAAAAGTGTTTAACACCAGCGTAAATACATAGTACAGTGTACACCGTTTCCTAAGCTAAAAGCGTAATTAGAAACTGCCAGGGAAAATTTTAGTTTTAAAAGTAAAAAAAAATTTGGTTTTCAAGTATATTTTGCAGAAAAATAATTTTATGCTGAATTAACAATATATTTTTTTTTATTTTTGACACGAAAATATAAAATTAAATTTCTTAAATTTCTGCCATGATTTAAAAATTACTTGGAAAATTTAAATATTAATTTTGTATGTTAACTCAAATTGTATGTATATTCTGTATGATTAAATTGAAACATCAGTAGTATAATTTCTTGGACTAACGTACTGCTGTATAACCTCAAACATAATTACATATTCAATGAGTAAATTGGCATAGTCTGTCCACGGTTGAATCAGGGTTTTTGTGACTTAGACATTTTCGTTGCAGTTTAGAGAAACAATAAAAAGCTGTATTTTTTATGTAACGGTAATTATTTGGTAAATATTCACTCTTAATAACAGCTTAACTTCAAATTATTTTAATTCAGATTTGTTAAGTTTTAATCGGTCTAAAATGCTGTATAAAACGACTCATACTCATCTAAACGTGAACAGAACCATTTTCGCTCGCCACACTGCCATCATTCCAGCAGAAGGTTACATATCCACTAATGAAGTTACACGACACATTCACCGACTATCACATACCCAACATAGCTCCACAGCATGCATGCATGCAAACAAATATAAATTATTACTTCCTGCTCACTCTTGTAATCACCATCATGTTTCCGAAGAAATTATTCTTGTACGCTGTGTTACGTTGCTAAGTCGCATGATATTGCATTCAGATGATGTTGATATTTTATAACTTACACACAGAGACTAAGAAGTCTCTTGTTCATCTTAAAAAAATATAAAATTTTGCAGTGCCGGAATCACATTAACCAAAGAAAAATCACAAATGGAAGGCGAATCCAGCAGTGCACCCACTGAATAGAGAAAATTCCTAGAAAAAGTTTTTAATATTTACCTCATTCTTCCTGATTATTTCGGCACTAGATGAAGCCAGGCAAAGCAATAGTTCCGTGAACATTGTAATTTTAGAATTATTCAGCTTTAAAAATGCCTTATTTTCAAACGCCGCCACAAACATTGTGTCGTGTGGTAGGTGCTGTGTAAATAGTTATGTGTACAGAATGACATGGAAGTGTGTTGTGTAAATAGTTAAGTGTATATGATGACAGGCAATGACGGTTACAACGGTTGGCAGAACTGACTGGTAGGACAGGCTGCAAGATGGCTGGTGTTGTGTAGATCGCGCAATCGGTATTCGGTAACTCGCGAGTCCAGACGAACGTACGAGTACGGGCGGTAATTCAAACAGTCATGCAGAGCACCCGCGGGGTACTC
>PNEQ01001419.1:0-25198 GCA_003012365.1 Medauroidea extradentata
TCAACCAACTGCTAAGGTAGTGGGTATAAGGAGTAAAAGGGGAGCTGGTTTCCGATTCCTTACCAGGCATCAACCAACTGCTGAGTTTGAGGTAGAGGGAGAGCAGGTTTCCGATTCCTTACCAGGCATCAACCCACTGCTAGAAGGAAGGGAAGGTGCCTAGGCTTGCTCGGGGAGGAGACCAGAGCCCTAGACTGTCAATTTAGCTAGGCAAACGCCCGCCTTATATACCCCTGAGGGGGCTGAAGTACCGTTAGTGGGTGGTGAAGATGGCGGCCGCGAGAGAGGAGGCTGTCTGCTGACCCGCAGGCGCGCCACCCCAACACCCACGAATTCCCTTACAACTCGGCCAAATATACGTTAAAGCCCGCGGGCTGACAGAAATGTCCGTGTTGTTGAAAAAAATATCGCAAATAATAAATTAGACACACAAATCCAAGATAGTTACGTGAATGCCCATATTTACATGTATTTACTTTTATAATTTTTACCGCCTGTATGTTTACAATATGGCGGGCGGACATCAACAAGTACAATCACAAAACGGTAAATACAACTTTTACAATATTCTCAATATTACGTTTATGGACAACACGGCTCACAATATGTATTTAGAGGTCCCCTTGGGTGTAAATACAATAGGCCTAACTCTCAAAATAAGCAAATTACGGGGCCGAGCGTAAAATATTAACTAAGCACCTACAAGGGTGCGTCAACTTTATCCCGAATGACCTACACATATAGTTATATTGACCTTGTATTACTTCAGTAAGATTTTTGTGTACTTCCCACAGCCACAAAAATCCGGTAATTATTTAATCCAGCCTTCGTAACATCCATAAGTTCACTCATCTCCCACCATCACTATAGGTGATTCGGGATAAAGTGAGCACTCAAAAAAAGCACTGATTAATTTATATTTTCTGCCAGTTTATATCTTTCCGCGGAATGTAAACGTAAACATTGACATGTGCTTTAATTTACATACGCTTGTACAATGTTTACATATACATTACACTGGGCTGAAAATGTTATCATCAATATCTACTCAAATACACGGGTATTGAATAAAACGTATAACCAATAGTAATCTTAGTTATAAATACCTTCGAGTTAATGTCTTTTAATACTGGTTTGTGTGCAGCGACTATAATTTAAACGATCCTCACTATTGCCATTACGTATCTCGTAAATATACACACATTAAAATCGAATTTGTAAGTAAAAACCGCCACACAAAAAACACGCAATAATGACACACACAATTCACCACTCACCCAAAACTTGCTCACTAAACCACCAAGCCTGGTATTCAAACGTCCCCCCAACCTCCCTAACAAACTAGTTCGCCCCAAACTGCCAGCCATTACATCGGATGATAAAACCACCCCCATAGGTTCTCACCCTTGTAATAAACCACGCTGTGGCTCCTGTGCTAGACATCAACCTTCTACATCATTCAATAGCAGACAGACAAACCAAACCTACCCCATTCCAGGAAGCTACAAATGTGCAACTGAAAACCTCATCTACCAGCTACAGTGCACTCACTGC
This sequence comes from Medauroidea extradentata, assembly GCA_003012365.1. NCBI lineage: Eukaryota > Metazoa > Arthropoda > Insecta > Phasmatodea > Phasmatidae > Medauroidea > Medauroidea extradentata. The sequence goes on from PNEQ01001419.1 coordinate 1,555, forward strand.
AATGCAGAGTATATCGGCCTAACCACCAACACTCTCAGACAGAGGATGAATGGCCACAGAGCTGACACCATAAAAGCCATAGCTGGAGCGGAGGTTGAACCACATGAGAAGCCAGTTGCTGCACATGCAGCACTTCATAACTCCAACTTTGATTCCTGTTATACAACCAGAGTGGTGAGGGCCCTACCACAGTTTAAAAACAAAAACAAAGCAGAATTAAGATGCTGGGAACTGGCACATCAATACATTACAAAATCCAGACAGCCACCTGGCCTTAACCTCAGATAACAAACCCTAATTTCAAACTTCCCGTCACACCTTAGTTTGCCCTCTGGCCGCTAGGTGTATTGATTACCAACCACCGCTGGACAATAGACTTCAGTGTGCCTCCACTCACCTGATGAAGCAGATGTAGTCTGCGAAACGTTGTGACCACACGTCCGCGGAGAAATGTGTTCGTCCTTTATGTGTGTTTCTATCTGCGAGTACCATCCTGTGAGTACTTGTGCAAAATTCTTTCTGTTTTAATTGTAATTAGAAACATTTAAAAATGATTTGGGTACCTAAATTTTTTGTCTTAATGGTTGAAGCATGTTGTAAATACATAGAATTAAATTTTTTTTTGCCAATAGGTGTTACACGAACATTTTACATTCTTAATTCCTAGTGCTCAGAAATTGGGTTTTATACTTGCACAAATACAGTAAGTTACGTTGTGTCCCACTAGTGTATCATCAAATTCAGTTACATGAAAAAGTAATTTTTACCTATATCAAAGAACTAAAAAATGATGATTATGCAATAGAATGTACCTCAATCCAAAAGTCAGATGCACTTTCAGCAAGGTGATGCAAGTACCACATGATAGGCCTATGGCTATACTGTCGCGAAAAAACATGTGCATTGATTAATCAACAAATTAAATATTTTATTTTTTTAATTGTAAGAATTTTGTTTAACTTTCAATAAGGCTCAATTCACCTCAAAATACCTTTTTGTTTTCATGTTGATTTCGTGAAATTTCATAAATTTTCTTTCAATTTCGTTTGTGTCACTTTTGCACAACCGTACTTAGCTATAAAGTGAGACCTGTCTTCAACCTCACATATGTGCTACTATAGTCTTGGATGTTTACTTCTGAGACAAACCTCAGAAAAAAAATTAGGTTAGTTTATTATAGTCAAGTTCTTTTTAATTAAAGAGTGTTTTCAAAAAAAAATTTGATTATTTTTCCGATGAATTCAACAATTTGTCCCTATACTTGAAGTTTTTATTTTACTAAAGTATGAACTACTTTAATGCACTATTATCTAAAACTTAATTTTAAAACAGGAGTGTGCCTAAGTACATTGCATTTGCATTAGAAAACCTATAAAAATATGTGAAGTTTAAGGTATAAAATAACTTAGTAAAGCTCGTGACGGCTATAGTGGTCCCTTCCAAAAATCTTTAACTTTACAAGCTCACAAAGAAAACTTATTCAACTAAATTAAGGCCGAAAGAGGTTTAGTCAGCTATTTTTAAACACGTTCAGTTTATAGCTGCCGAAGTGAACACGTTCACGTGGTTACACGGTACTCGATTTTCGCAGTTAAAATTGATTGTTTTTTTGTTACGACAGTACATTGTTTTCAGGTTATGTTTGGTTTAACCATTTAACCTATGTACAAAAGGTAAACAGAGGAAAGTAGCTGGAGATACATCAAATTTACATTATATATTTTTTTAACTCACTTGTTTACATATTAAAAGTTGCGTTGGTTGCGATAAATAAACATAACCTTTTGAAAGCTCACTTACCCCATCCCAAAGCTTGTAACACACTCATATGTTGGTGCAATGTGTTATGTCGTGACAAAAATTCTTCGTGACACATAACATTAAAACCAATATTACACTTTATGGAACGCGGCAAGGATTTTTGAAAAGTTACTTAACCGCGAACAACCACGTCCCTGCTTCACGCATACAAGAGTACTGGGAATGGCATGCATTCTTTTCCCGTTGCAAATATATTGAAGGGCTCATATTTCAATATGAAACTATTTTTACTTATACGTAGCCAACAAAACATTTTGATAACTTAACTTCAGCTACTGCAAAATAACACGGGGTTGTCAACCATTTTGTGCGCAATGCTTGTTGACGTTTAACGAGCCAATCTCGGCAAGGCATAGACATTGTTGTTTACAATCTGTTCAGTTTGAATAGGAAGCAACAACAATATGAACTACTTCAGACAACCTGTGACCACACGTACGGCTGAGCAAGTTTAATTTAAACTAGTTCCAAGGCCCGTGTAACCGCAGCCTAAGTTAATTAAAAGCAAACTCAAATTTTGAAAAAATCACTTTCAATGGATGACTGCTTCATATGTGATTTCCTTAGCTAAACCTTCAATGATTTGCACAGTAAACTAGTACCCTAAGTTTTCAGAGACGAGTATATAAACCTTCCAGTGTACCACATGCACTCAATAATGAATTAACCAGTTGAACAACCTTTTCTACAGCATCTTGTGAGGTGCCGAACACACTCATATTACAGTTCAGGCAAGAAAAATAATTTTCTTTCTAATTCCAGAATTGACCCAAAATTGTGGACAATGTTGATTTCCAGTTTCCAAATTCAATAACAGCATAAGTATTTTTGATGCCCTCCTCCCACTTTTTTATTTTAGCCAGCTTTATTTTTATGACAATGTTTTATGTTTTCTTGCTAACATTTTAAGCAATCACAAAATTAGTGACACATTTATAAAAAAAAAATTCAACTAGCTGAACATCTCTGCAGTGCTGCACTAAAAGTAAACTAACACATCAAAATAACAATGACCTTCGATTTTTTTTAAATATGGCTTTCAATTCACATCTGTACAGCCTCGATTTGCATCATTGGTAAAATAGCTTCAATCAATGTGGGTACGTTTTTAAAGTAGAATCCTGTTGTAACGTTTCTGAAGGGAACTAAAAGATACATTATAACAGGGTTATATTTATCAGTATTCTTTCCTACCTACAACCATGCTATCAAAGTTGCATCTACACATTGCTTGTATTCATCTATGCGCCTACACATTGTACATACATATTCACCTATGGTAGTGTACAAAATAAGCAGAATGGACAACCATGAATTATGAAAAATATTACTGAAAAAAACTTTTACAGCTTAAATAACGTTCGTTAATTGTTATACTGAATTTTTAAAGAACGACTTAATAATTTTTTTTTACAAAGAAAAGGAGAGAAACAGCCGCTAGGCTATTAATTACTAAAAGCGTAAACAGAGATGCACAAGTATTTACAGAAACAGTACTTGCAGGTTGGAGAACACACAAAACTTTGGACAAAAATTTTTATGTGGTTGCGACGTTTCTTTGGCCAGGCCAGCTTCCTCGGGCAGCGAGTGATTGCACAATGCAGTATTGCAGACTGTTTTTTGTACGCCTCTTTCTCTAACAATACAGTAAAACCTCTATATAATGACCCCTCACAGTTCCCAAGAATAGCATCCTATACGGGCAGTCTTTATAAATGGATTTTATTGTACAGTAAAACCCCTAGTTTGTGGCCCTACGGTACCACCAGAAAAGGGTCGTTATAGAAAGTTGGTCATAATTACTGTATATTAAACACGCAACTTCCTGGCTTGTTTGAACACACACATCACACAGTAAAATCCCATGTGGAAGCTTTTCCTCACTCTACAAGAAAACCAACAATTTTATTAACCAGAACAGAATTTAATACTATCACAAAGCAAGTATGCACTACTTACAATCTCTGCACAAAGGTCCTCAGAACTACTCAAATTCTGTCACTGCAAGTTAAAAAAAATTGATAACTTAGTTGTGAAGAAAAAAATTTAAAATATGGTACATGATGCCTAGAACGAATGTAATAAGCTGGTAAGGACCATGCAGAAAATTAAAGACTTTTTCAGGATCATGCACAAAAATAAGAACTTTTATTACGAGCACTTAAAAACAGTATTCGAAACTGAAGCCTGCCGCACATGGTACAATATTCCTTACAATATTGTATACAAGGAGTCGTACTTGCTCGGCTACTAGCTGCTCTACTCAAAATCTTGCCTGCTACTAGCAGCCCTGCGAGCTCAGGTACTTAATTTGCTTAGTTGCCAACGTCCTATTTATGTTGCGAACTGCACTACAATATTTAAGCAGCGGCCAATCAGAATTCATAAACACAACACCAGAAGTTTTAGTGCGCGCGAGTAATGAGAAACACAAACATGGAGGAAAAAAATTAGACGAAAGAGCAGTTTAAATTTTAAACGCGATTTTTCGGAAACATGGAACGAAAGATGTGGACAAAAGACCGACTACAAAAAAAAAAAAAAAAAAAAAGTTCCAGCAATAATAATTTTGGAAGTCGGCAAATATACACAAACACAAGGCATAGCCAAAATTTTTCTACTCAAGTTCTTCCAAAAACATAAAGGTGCCGCAATTCTGATTCCATTGTAACAGCCATTTTCTTTCCCACAAAGCTATTTTTTTTTAGATTCCTTTGTGCGTCTGAAGCAATTACAAGTGTCACTGCAGTAATTTTTCGTCGCTTGGACAGTCATGTTGTGGAATAAATTCTCTTTACAAAACAAGCAAGCCAGCCAGTATTGTGTGCAGCAGAAACTTGCAACACACCTAGTGTATCGGCTTGTAACCTACACTGTAAAAAAACTAGTAAACATTCTAGTAAGCAAATTAGTAGGAAATATTGTACAGTGTGCAGTGGGCTTAAGGAATTTTTCAGGAATTCTAAAGACCATGTAAAAAGTGTAGAAATACAGCTATGAACATTCATGTATGATACAAGCTAAAATTATATCTTCATTCTCTGGTTTTTAGGGGGTGGCTCTCGTCTCCATCACCCTCCTGAACCCAGCTAATGCACAGTGCCAATTTCCTTTTTAACTCCCCCCCCTCCCAACTATACAAGTGAACACTATTGAACTACAAGCAAGCTCACCTGGCCAGTGCCAAGTCCCACCACCAGGTCGGCAATGAAGGTGTCCTCAGTCTCGCCTGATCTGTGAGACACCATGGTGCCCCAGCCATTCTCCTTGGCCAGCAGGTGCGCTTGGATAGACTCCGTCACCGTGCCGATCTGGTTCACCTTCAGCAGCAGGCAGTTGCATGCCTTTTTCTCCACCGCTGTCTTTATGCGCTTGGGGTTGGTCACCGTCAAGTCATCTCCAACAATCTGCAAACATTCAATCACATTACTGACGAGCTAACCAACTCCCAAAAGCTGATGAGAATGGATTATGGATTTTGAGAAACAAAATAAAAGTGCACCCACGAGCACTTACGATATCTGTGCCTAGCTTGCTTCACCAGCTACGTACAGTGCATAACAGTAGTAGCTCATGTTGTGACTAGCAGCAAGATCAGTGAATAATAGAACACGCCAGTGTCTCCTTTATTGACTGTGGCCACGTGTCTGGAGAAACTCCTGTGAGTTACCACTGCTTGTTTACTGTCTGGGTAAAGATTGGTTTTGAAATAGTTTCATAGATACACAATAATGTCTTATTTTTTATTCAGACTAGAATTGCAATTGAATCAGTCATTTGAGAAAAAACAGAAGCCAATTTCCTACCAAAATGAATTGTGCGTTTTATAATTTTGTACACTTAGTCAATGAAAAATAGTGTTTCTCAAATGAACTCTTAGTTCAGTGCCATGTTACACACAAATAATGCTAATGTGGTTTAATAATTAGTGTATTTACCTTTGTGGAAAATTATAAAATCCACAACTGATGTTACTCTAATGACTGATTCAATTACAACTCATTGGACTGTGTGCTAATACACTAGACAACAATTTTATTTATGGTTTTTGTTATTGGTTTTGTGCTCGATTTATTATGACCCCTTTACATTTACCGGCCACAACTTGGAACTCTTGACGAGCTAAATATGACAGAGAGTAAAATGTTGACACTTCTGAGGAAATGGAAGAAGGCTAGACAATGAATAAGTTATGACATTGCCACACAATATACAGACAGCAAGGAGGTTATGCTTGATGGAACACCATTCATTCTCAAAGGCTTCTAGTTTTTGAAATAATGGTGTCACATATGGTACAGTAATTTATTTTTATGCAATGTGTGTTTAAAATTGCCTAAATTTCATTCAGATAAACTACAGTATTTTTAGGCCAAATTTAAAAATAATAAACAGTCACATGTGTACAGAAAAATATACTTAGGCAAAATCTTTTCCACGAGATAAGTTTAGTAACCTGTGTAGTCTGGTACACAATAAAATAAATGAACAATCTTTTCCCTTTTCGGGGTTAATAACACACATCTTAGTAAGCTTATTTTACAACAGCATGGAAAAAAAATATACAGTCATTTATTTTGGGAGGAAAAAATATCGCAAAGTGAAAGCTGAACTGGAGTATTGCGGTAGGTGAAAGAAACAGGTCGCATGTTCACGTCGGACAACACTGATTAAGTGGAAGCGACCAAACAAGAGGGAGGCATGGATACAAACTGTGGCAAGATCATGCTCTCACTGCTGCACTCGTGCAGCGCAGTTACCAGTGTTGCTATAAGCAGTGCACCAGCCTGGAGATCATCTCCTGACTTACCCTCCATTACTCCGCAGACACTGCAAACCATAACTCCAGCCAACCTACATGCTGTCATAAGGCAGCCTGCCCAGTAATTATAGAGATACAATTAATTTTCCTTATTTGTTTACACAAACTTTTGGTGATTTGTACACAAGCTGAAATAAGGTACTCACCACTGACTTTTTAAAAATATTTTTGGAAATGAGGTTATTAAAGGCTTATCTGGTATCAACTTATTCAGAAAAAATATACCTATTAAATGAAATCACCAAATAAAAAAAAAGTTTTACTCCAATAACAGTTACAGTTTGACTTGAAGGAAAAAAAAGAGCATTTCCCATCTTTAAGCAGTCTGGATACCATATTTAGCTAATTACAACATGTAATAACGACAATGAAACTAAGAGATTTCTCGGGCACCGCGGCTTGTAATAGCGAGACTTTACTGTATTACAAAAATTCTTTCTAAATTTTTACTCTTCACCATTCCATTTAAAAAACAGTCCATCATACTCTTAATTCCAGCAAACCTGAGCTGATTAAATTCTAGGTTAAAATCAAATTTAATTCATTGATAGAAAAACAGCTGTACATATGAAGAATTCTTAATGCTATCAGCTCATAGTGCACTCTCAACAGTTACCACAGAAGGGAACACAGATAGTTGCGAGAAAGTGTTTTCTGCACCATCCCGTACATAACTGGCGGTGTGCTCTTGTTGGAACCTCTAAAACTGACGTTAAAACGGAGCACTAAGACATCACAGCAACAAACCATAACCAACAGACTTAAGCTATGAATCAAAGTTATTGATGTCTGTATGCAGAAAGAAAATTGCATAGCTTCACATAATATTCATCTACTTTGTCTCCAGCTCAAGTTAGCTGCACTCTAGTCTTTCCTTCAGCAATGGCAAGTGAAGTTAGTAAATGGAAAACAAATGATCTGAAAACAAAACTTTATACTACCTGTTAAGCAGGTGATTTAAGTGAGAGTGAAATAGGCAGGCAGTAAAATCTTAGAATAGTCTACATTCTTCACGATTCTGAAGGACAAAGCAAAAATGAAACTAAAAATAATTAAAACAAACTGCAGTCTTTCAGAAGAACATCTCGCCAGAGTGAAAAAACTTACTGTATGTGCTGCAGAACATGCAGATCTGTAAATAGCACTTTATGAATGATTTAGTCAACTCAGTGCAGGGTGTGTCTGTGGAACTACAGTAGAACTCCGATTTTACAACAGTCTACGGTTCCCAAAAAATCGACTCAAAATCGATATCGCAAAATCGATGTCATCACAAAATCGATGTAGACCATTTAGAACTCTTAAATGTAAGAAAAATTCAAGTACAAAGTCAGTTTTTGTTAAATTATCTTTATAATCGTCGCTAACACACAAAACAAACAAGTTTTAAATGTTAAAAAATACTTATAACTATTATATTTAATTGCAATACCCATATTTTATTTATTTTAAATTTGACGGTGCCTAAGAAAATAGTTGTAAAATCTATGGTCGTAAAATCGCGGTTCTACTGTGTGCTGAAGGCGATGGCTAACTAGTCAGCATAGCAAATACGTGTACGCAGCTTCAACTGTAGCAAGGAGTGGTTGCAACATTTCAAAACCAGAAGAGGAATAAACAGAAGTGTGTTATCAGTTGAGTAGAGGAGTGGCAGTCAGGGGGATATTGATAACTGGGCTAGTGTCCTCCAAGAAATCTAGCACTATGCACTGTAGGTCATTTTTAATGTAGACGGTTCGGGATATTTTACAATCTCCTTCCACAAAAAAACTCTTGCTGTAATAAACAACCCATTCAAGAGTAGAAAGAGAAGCAAAGAACTGCCTACAGATCTACTTTGAGCAAACCTGGACAGCAGCAAAAAAGTCTTGAAGTTTTACGTGATCAGGAAACAACAAGAGCCTTCCATGCACATACAGTGACCTCAGTTTAAGGTCTTCCAGTTTAACAATTCTTTCACTTTAACAACTGTATTATTTTTGGTCCCATCAAAAGTCCCATCATACTTTTTATCATTTTGTTTAAAAACTCCAATTTAAGGAAGATTTTTTTACTCCCTTGAGAGTGAAACCAAGTGATTCCTGTATTATGCAAACAAAAAGTATGGATGGCAGGAGACTTTCTGTCTATGAAGTGGCTCCATGCTTTAAATACAAAAATAGGTTTGCGGAATAAGAAGGTGGTTCTGTTCGACCACTGTCTCACACACGCAACTGTCCAGTTGAGGAACGTATAAATGGTTTTTCTGCCACCAAACACTACCAGTATGTTGCAGCCACACAACCAGTGTGTTTTCAAGTAGCCAAAACCTCACTTCCACACCATGTTGAACCACAGTTTATAGCGCAAGTCGAATAAGGCAAAGACACTTAAGTAGACTATACTGGATGCCACGCAGGTAACCTTGTTCTTGTGAGATGAAATCATGGTAGATTTTACATGTAGGCTTTCATGCGATTGACTCGAGCAATGACGATACCTCTGCTTCACAACTGAAGAATCGAGAGACCAGGAAGTGACCTGTAACTTCACTGACTGTGTGTGTTGATGCAAATACCCTTGTGTGCATCGGGTTGATCAACGCAGCGCAGAAACGTTCAGCTCAGCAAAAACAGCAAAATGCTACGGCCGCCTAACCGAGAAAAAATTGCAGAAGCACTCGGGACACTACACTTTTATAGATGTTCGAGTACCATCACAGTTTCAGACTTTTCTCTCTTCGAGCAAGCTTAACTATTTGTGATTATTTGTGAAGCACAGTTCCAGAAAATAAAAAAAAGATTGATAATTGTGAAATTCTGCACCTAATTCTCACAGGCATCCATAGACAACAGAGGCGCAACCACACTGGTATCGAAAGAGCTGCAACCTCACCTGAATCTTTGTGCTGGCAGTCAGGTTTGTCCAAGCAGTCCAGTCATCCTGGTCAAAAGGATCCTCTATGGACACAATTGGGAACTCCTTGATAAATTCCAGATAAAGGTCAGAGAGCTTCTCTGGAGTCAAGAATGCACCTTTGTCAGAGTTTGGATTCTTGAAGTCCAAGTCGTATAGACCATTTCTATAAGAAGTTAACCATTACATTATTAAATGCATACATTAGCATGGCAGTTAGCAAAGAAAGTAAGTACTATTACGAGATTTATACTTTATGTTTATTACAGCAACAGATCTGCTTTAATTGCTATAGTAATTAAAATTTTGCTATGTTGATGTTCATATTTTTTATTTCACATCATGAACTACAAAGTGAAAGCATTTTGCAGATTAATATATTTCTTATATAACTTGCAGGTTTAAACCTTCTTTAACATAAGAATGTAAAAATAATGTAGTGTATTAATTAAACACATGTACCATTGCCCCCATGTCAGGACATGCACCCCACATTTTCAACATACCTTTTGTCAGAGGAAAACATTATTTTCCAATATACATTTACCATTTGTTCAAAAACAATTACATAAAACAAAAAAAAAAAATAAAATAAAATATGTATAGGTCAAGATTGAAATGATACCCCTGAAGTATATCTATTGCTCAACACCACTTGACATGTTGACAAACAATGGCAATGGTGCAGGCTGGCGTGCTGTATGGCACACAAAGCTGATATTCTGCACTATGTTGGCAGTTCTTTCTCGGTACTTACAGGGCGCACTGTACTAAGGTTCATTCTGGCAGAGTGATGAAGCACTACTAGTCTTGGTTCTCCACACTGCCCCACACCAAGCTGCGAGTACTTACACGCTCATGTATTAGACCTGACGAGCGAGAACTTAACAAGAAATCTAGGTGCATGTTGTCTGGAGTGAAACCTACTAGTGAAACTTGTGTTGTTTTGCCTCTGAGCATGATTTGAACTGCACGCCTGGCTGCCTTTGCAAGGAGAAGGAGGGTAACCATACTGGCAGAGATGCAATGGCAAGTTCAATTCGTGGCACGTACACTGTCAAGGTGCAACTTGGAACGACCCAGTGAAAAGTTCACCACATCCCAGTGGGCTAGCAGCAGCCACCCACCACAAGTTGTATGTACGACTGTTGCTTTGGCCAACAGCGTTGTGTATTTACTGCTAACTAGCTAAAATCCAAATAAATGGTTACTTTCTTGTGTACTACTATAATCCTTCCAGCAGTCTGTAATTATTAACCAAACATTTCCACACATTTGTCCAGAAACATTTATTTCAGGGTGTGACCTACACCTCTACTTCTCAATTTTGTTTGAGAAAAAAATACCATGCTGGTGGTACATGGATAAATACAGTATTTTGGCAAAATGTTCTGGGTAACGTATAGGATATGTTATCACCTCTTATCTTAACTAAGAGAGAGAAACCATATCCAGACAAAATTTATTTTCTTGTAGAAATAAAAGTAATTTACAACATCAAGTAAATACAATTGAAGCCTGTTACACCGCAGAATCAATTTAACTACAGGTAAATATAGGTCTACCAGCATAAATACAGTAAGTGACTAGCGATTCCCGGAATACAACGGAACATTCTAAAACTGGGTCAGCACTGTTCCCCAAGACCAACATCTGCAATGGGCTTCTACAGTAAACTGAAAATGACAGTTGTATATGAAATAAATATAGTAAAATCTTGTTTGTTAGTAAAGCATTGTTAAGCACTCAGTTTGTATGAACACATCATTAATATGTATGTATTTTCAGGAAATGTAAATGTTTACAATGCCTCAACCATGACTCAGACTTAAAAACGGTTTGTCAGGTAACTTAAAAAAAAAATCTGGACCACTGGGTTGTTAACATTCCGCAAACATGAAAGGAAATTAGGGTCATCCAAGAAAACTTCAAAATATTCAGGATCGAGTGGATAAAATTGTACAAAGTGATAGGGTGGGCAGATGTCACAAAAACAAGTATTTTGAACATGGGGACCCATGTCCGGAAGTGACCCGTTACGGAGATAGCACCCCTGAAGGTAGGCAACACCTCGGCACAATTCACTTTTTCGGCTAGGAAAGGCGTAAGAGGTAACAAATGAAACGTTTTGAGTGTATCAAGTTGTTCTTTAATTGAATACATATAGATTTTGTCTAAACAAAAAATAGTACCGTTTCTTTTGCTGGGAAAAAAAAAAAAAAAAAAAAAAAAAAAAAAAAAAAAAAAAAAAAAAAAAAAAAAAAAAAAAAAAAAAAAAAAAAAAAAAAAAAAAAAAAAAAAAAAACAGAAACATGTCCCTCTTGCTTTATCAAAACACATTTTGTGAATTTGACCATTCCTGTAATGTTTTACATAAGATACTCAATATTCCCCTCATTTTGTTGAATGCATGTGTTTCAATGCGTGATTGCCACACCGCTCGCATTCTACCAAAACTGCCTGGCTGCCGCCGAATTACTTCTCCAGCCATGACTATTCGCGCAACCATGTCTTCTTCAGATTCGACCAGTGTTGCATAATCGAGAGTCTCCATTACTCCTCACAAAAAAAAAATCAGGAGGGGTGATCTCTGGCCTCGGCCCTGCACATCCTATCCACTTGTTAGGGCGCAATCGTAGGGGCACTTCAAGTAGCTCTGGCAAGACTTCTTGCAGAAAAATGAGATAGTTTTGTCCACTGAGCCGTGCCGGCAGGATGTAAGGTCCTATCAAATGGTCGTGGATAATACCGGCCCGAACATTGACGAAAATTTTTTGTTGATAACCACGCTCATGAATAGCATACAGTTTATTCACCGACGAAAAGTGGTAATTCTGAGCACTGAATGCACCTTCTCGTGAAAAACCTATTTCGTCATTAGAGCAAATCAATGAGAGGAGGTCAGGATTTTGAACAATTTGATGTTGCAACCATTGACAATAATCGAGACGGAGAGGAAAATTGCTGGGAAGATGATGTTGCACTCTTGTCAATTTAAAAGGATGGAAGTCATGGTCATGGACAGCCCTTAACACAGAGCGCTTGCTGGTACCAATTGCACATATGTTCTCTCGCGAACTTGTACGTGGATTATTTTGTACTCCCTGTATGATGCCATCGGCAACGTTATCCTGGACATGAGGCCGTCGTAGTCTCTCCTGCCCATCCTAATCTAAGATTCGCATCACAGTAACACATCAAGGTAAACAAAGAAAGAAAACGGCTAAAACAAGACGTTTTGACACCACAAATGATCCAATTTCGCAGAAGTGCTGATCAACAGCAGAAAATACACTGGAATCTGGCAGCAGGCATCCAGGATAGCATTCAGAATACAACCGTTACGCTGCACGTGAATTCCTATATGTGGCACCATACGCCAGATGCACATCGGCCAGCTCTGGGAGCATAAGCTTATTCAACACCCACGGTAAGGACATTAAAATTGAAAAGAAAGTTACTGATTACTAATGTAACTGTCCTGTAATGATCAAGATCGGCAGAGCAAACAAAAGCCACTACGATGAAACTGGGATGTCAACACTGCAGTTAACATTTACACGGTCTGAAAGACTGCTACATCAGGTGAGGCGTGGAGGCAAGGGTAGGTGTGCTAAAGACGAGGGTAGGTGTGCTAAAGACAGATTCCTATGTTCAAAATACTTGTTTTTGTGACATCTACCCACCCTATCACTTTGTACAATTTTATCAGCCCCACCCAGTATATCACCCTTAAATTGTTGGGAACAGATTTGTTACTGTCACATCTAAGGCACTATACAGGAAATGGTAGCTGCTTGGCAATCTTTAACATAAATTAAAAAATTCCAAAACTGCCGGTGCGAGATACTCATCATAAAAGCAACAGTTCCTAAAACTCATCAGCTTCAAAATTAATCAAAGCACTATAACTTAGGATGGTGCTTTGATATACAGTAAAACTCTGTTAAGAAGTTTCTGAAGGGACTGAAAAATTCAAACTTATTAACAGGAAAAAACTTTGTAAAAGGGTAAATTTACTATTGTAGTAATGGAAGTGGTAAATATAATTCAAACTTATTATAGGGGAAAACTTTTTAAGTGGGAACTTCTTAACAGAGTTTTACTGTAAATTACAATTTCCCATATACGTATTTTCTGAATTTTTATCAGAATTTCTGTATTAAAAAAATTAAAGATTTTACAGAAAAATTACAATAAATGTTATTATATCTTGCTATATACCTATTTCTCTCCAGTGCAGTAACTAAAAACAATACAGATAATGCAGAGGAAATAATCTTGTGCACTGTGTATACTGCAAAAATATTACAAACACAGCAGAAATAGGCAAACGTATACTGACAATAGTGCATCAGAAGTGAGAGGTCATTTAACCACAACAGCACATGCAGCCACTGTTTGCACACATTTCTTTTGTTGTACCTGGCTTATTAATCACTTAGTAGCCATGACAAAAACGTAAAACTTATATCACATATAGTAATTATTTTGCTACTCTATAATTGAACAATACCATACCCCAATTGTGTGTGAACAATGCTTAAGTAATTAAAAAATAAAGTGTGAAAAAAAAAAAGGCTGTACGCATAACCTAAAATGCACAATGCAACTTATCACTGCCTGTGTATACATTTTCGTCAGAGAAAAGGTTTCGTATGAATGTAACTGGATTCTCTATCCCCAGTTTCTCATGGGACTGACAAAAAATTTCAATACACGAGGGATTTCTATGGACGTGGTCTTAAAATGCTGTAAAATAAATTAATCGACCCCAGAATGTGTTGCATAGATGCAGGTATTTCAATCCATTAGGTTTCAATACATAGAGAATCCACTGTACTATGTTAACTGAACATGTAGGTTCAGTATTTTCACTTAAAATGCTGTATTCCTTGCGTTTATGTGTTTAATAAGAAAGAAATCATAATCGAAAAAAGTGACATTGCCATATCAAAGCTGGTAACCTTCTTTTGCCTAAATAAATATTTTTCATCATAGCCATTATATTTACCAAATTAATTACAATATAGTTGCAAAATGTAATTTCCGCAGTCGTAAGAATGCCTCATTACATTTAAGTTGCGAGGCTAGTCGTTTATCAGTTAGCCGAGTGAAGTTTTATTCCGTCCAAAGCATGGATCTACGGAACCAATTGCAAGGATGTACACAAAGGAATCACTTAGTGAGCCAGTCACATTGCATAATCTAAGAACAAAAATTCATTTTTTGTTTGTTTTTCTGTTTTCACATAAGCATTCTGGGATGCAACGGTACTCTCACCTATTGGGAAGTACGACAAGACCTAGCCCATCCATGAATTATTGGCCAATCACGGGCGGCCTGAACCAGTCAAGCCTCATCAATTGGTTGGCACTATTCGAAGGTTGGGTGTGGAATGTGCCATTCTGTGCACACCTATCCAGAAGCGCTTATGAAAATTCATAAGGATAGAGCAGGTCAGCCAAAATTTCAAGTTTATAGTGTTAACCCAAGTGAATTTAACTGTGTTCAAAATTTCAACCGACAGTCTCTCAATTAACTTCTCCGACCCTGCTGTAAAACATTACAAGCATTGAAATTTGTTTAGTGATCAACAAAAGCATGTCACGTGACAGATAACCTACTCTACATAAGCGGGTCAGTTATTGAAAATGCCTGTTGTGGTTTAATTGTCTACAGTTTAAACTATTTTTGGTAAATATCAAGAGTAGCTACTCATCGCGTAGGGACTAAACTATTGGTTTTACAGGTAAAGTTTCTTAATAAAAAATGTTTCTACAGTGATGAAAATGAGTCGTACGTAAAGAAAATTGTAGTTTACTTACTTTGAAATTTTCAGTTTTTCGTCCAAATTCTAAGTCCGACTCCCGTGTTTTACGTCTTCGCCATGATGCATGTTTACATGGAACTAGCGTTCCTAGCGACATACATTGAAACTAGCGCTAATACGTTGCGCTACTGTTCTTTAGGCTGCAAATTTAGTTGTAGAAAAACCGTCACGCTTATAACACGTGTTTTCGTGGCAGTAGCTGTGCTTATTCAGGGAAAATTTGATGGTTTGTGGTACAAATGACCGTTACAAGTAAGAATGCTTCGCAGCGTAATAGAAGTGATATGTAGTGTGTGTTTTAAGGACGTTTTACAATATGCAACTCTCGTGGATAGTGTGTATTAGTTAAATTTTGCTGAATGACACACAGCAACAAATACGTTTTGCATACGTGTGTGGAGAATTATTTGACAAAGGTACCGCGTTGGAAGAGGAACCATTGCATTATTTACTGTTTGTGGCGAAGAATTTTTATCCACAACGGAGTAGAGTAAGTACTAATTTTTTACTACAATAATGTATGTTGTTCAGAGTACGTTATATAATGTGTCCGGCTTCTATTGCGAATTGAACACGTTAAATACATTTTATAATGGGCATTAAAGACGTGTAACATCTATTCAACATGCATACAACGTGAATTTAATGCGTATGTACTAGTGCATTTGTGCAATATGCGAAAAATACGAATTTACTTAAGTAACTATTTTTAGCGTCTTAAATTGGTGGTAGAATGAGTTTAAACTGTGTGTTACTGTGTATAAATTATTTTTATTCTTATTCGTAATATTTTGCGTACTTTTAAATGATTTCCACAATGTGTACATCCCTTTACCACTGTATAATGTAATGCACGTGTATTTATTGCAGACAGCTATTTATATCAGTTAAATTTAACTGAAATGTATTGTGAATAGTACATTTCGGCTATTTATTACGATTATTGTACGTGTATTTAACCTACAATTTCCGTGTTCGTAATAGCTCCTCCCCCCCTTATCGAGTTTTTATAAAGTAGGCTTTTTCGGTAGTCGTGCATGTGTTTTCTTTTTATATTTACGTAAAATCAATCGCAATTAGGGTATTTAATGTAATACAAATCATGCTTTTTACGTATTTCAACCCGACAATTTCCCTGATTTTCATAGCCCTCCCCACTATCGCGTCTTTAGAAAGTCGGCTTTTCCAGTAGTAATGCATGTTTTTTCTTGTTATTTTTACGTAAAATCTATCGTAATTAGGGTATTTAATGCAATAAATATAATGCTTTTTACGTATTTTACCCCACAAATTCCCTGATCTTCATAGCCCTCCCCACTATCGAATTGGTAGAAAGTAACCATAATTATTAATCGCGACTACTAATTACTGTTATTATTCAACGTAATAAATCGTAATTAGTACATTTCCGCAGTTTTTTTTGTTAATTTTCGCATGAGCAGTTACTCTTGATATTTACCCTATTTTTACGCACAAAATGGAAACTTTCTTCTGCTACCCACAGCTTACTCTGCTCAAGCTGTCTGGTGGACTTTCTAAACTCTTAAATTTTGCTCTGGTTACATTTCGAACAACTTAGCTGAAATTATGGCTGACCTACCCTACACTCATGAACTTCCAAAAGAGAGTAATACATGCAGCTGCAAATCCTCCCACGTGATATGTTGGCGCATGTGCAAACTCTTGCTCAATTCGGACGTAGTGTGACGTGCACTGGCACATAGCACTTACTTGGCATCTTATCATAAAGTAATTTCAATTTTTTTTGTCTTAATTAATGTTTTTTTTCTTTGTTGGTTGTAACTGATTAAGTAGGCCAACTTAACCCGGTATAAGGATGTATACGGCGGGATCCAACCTATTAATTGGGGATGCTAATAGAGAAATTAACATTAAAAGGCTATTTAAAATTTAACTTTAAAGCAAGAGAAAAGTATTTAATTTTACGTGTCAATGTTATCGGATTTATGTTGTGTTTGGACTCATTTTGAAGCTAATTTAATTTCAAGCATCTTTTCTAAGTAAACTTTTCTTATATTTTTCCTTGTTTGGATTTTTGAAATCTCAAGTAGCCTCTTAGCTTGCGTCTCCTGGAATGGGATTTATGTGGCAGGCTAGTCGTAGTTCTCTTGCTTGGAAGCACATACCGAGAAGTGCTAGCTTTTAACATTTCAAATAAGTTCTGAGCTAGCCTGTGCTTTGGATGGATTTATCTGGCAGGCAGGTCAGAGTTCACTCGCTTGGAAGTACGTACATGGACGTGCTGGAATGTGCTGGAATGCGGGGGCTCTGCAGGGCGTTTCTCGATCAACGTGGGTGGTAGTGTCGGGCGTAAAACTCCGTGAAGGTGGTGATCCGCGGCAGATTGATGACGCTGCACATCCCCAATTAATGAACTAATGAATATTTAGCTGGTATAATGGAATTAAACGCTTTGTAAATTTATCAGTATCTATGTTACGTACAATTTTTAGGTTATAAACGTCAATCAACCAGCTTTTTAGGCAAGTTGGATCCTGATGTATCCCTCCGCCGCTCGGCCGAGTAAGTCCGGGTGTCCGCCCAGGAAAGTTAGTTGTGTTTCATCGGAGCTCGTGACCGGTCGCCGGGAGATGGCCGTCTAAATTTTGTCTGTTTGAGTTTGTAATCGGTCAGTGTTAGTTGTGTTTCATCGGAACTCGTGACCGGTCGCCGGGAGATGGCCGGCTGAGTGTTTTGATTAGTTGGGACGTCATGGCGGCAGGAGGAGGACGTGTTAGACGGGGCAGAGGGGCGGTGAAGCCTAGAGTGCGGATTCGTTAGTCGAACTTAGCTTTATTTTCTTTCTTTGTTGCCATGCTGCCTTTTAATTTAGTAGTAAACAACCAGTAGATATTCATAACCATATAGCCGGTGATTAAGGTAGACAAAGTGCTGGGCCAAGTACTACTACTCACACAGAGGGCAGGCGGTAATGCCTAATTCGTAGATAGAAAAGTCACCTCAACTAACTCTGGGCGAGCACTCGCATTATGAATTGCCATTGTCCGTTCAAGTGCATCAAAAGAAAGGTTAAATAAAAAAAAATGCAGACATAAATTTTCTTCTTATTATTTTTTTTTTTTTATCCGTTTCGGACTAACCTCAATGCTATCCGGGCATCAATATAATAGGCACCGCCTCTAAATCAGCTCGCTGTGTTTTGCCAATTTTCTGACCAACTACTTGCAATAGCAAAGGAGAAGAGATACATCGTAACATCCCAACATAAATATACAAACAAAAACAAAGATGGCGAAGAGGACCCGTTACATTCTAACGCCCCGCACAGGGACATAACCTCTAACAACGATATATATAAATAACAACGCACTTTGCTTATTTTTCCAGGAAAGACAGCAGGTAAAACATTGCTGGAGAGTTCTCAGAAAATTTACATGTTATGTATAATTCCCGCACATTTCCTACCGTAATTAAAATCCCGTACAATACTACCATTTCCCAGCTGCTGTACATCCTGTTATAAGCGATAAAATCTCCATTAAAATAAATGTATGACCGATCACCTTGGTGGATGAAGCTGATCTCCTAACTGTTTCTCACGGCTAGTTCGAAAGCCTTTGTACCTATTACAAACTTTAGGCTAAGTTATAAAGTACGAAAAAAAAAAAAAAAAAAAAGTATATATTAATTATGACAGAATTTTGAAAAATACGACAAAAAAATTATTTGAGTCAAATATATTAGGTTACAACAACTTGCACAAACTTACTCTACCTGGGTCTTTTCCCAATTAACCCTACTATTTGGAATGTTTCCTTTAATATAACATCTAATAAAAATTAAGGAATTAAAAAATATTTTCCACACACAAAAAAAAAAAAATCACAAAAATAAAGGAAAACTGTTAAGAAATACTAATTAGATAAAGGATAATTCTGGTAGCAAAATGCCACACTGTCACCCAGACATTGATTAATATGTTTACCGGGAATGTAACAAAAAAAAAAAAAAAAAAAAAGTCAACATTTGGTGTAATTTCTTTGTATGAATAACTTAGCTAGATGAAAAAATTTCAGGGAAGCATGCTAGCAAAACCTATAAGGGAACTGGCCCACCAATATATCACAAAATCAAGACAACCTCCAGGCCTCAATATCAGATAACTCACTTTTCCTCCCCCTTATTCACTGCAAGCCATCACACCCCGACCTACATTACTGCCCCATGTTTGAAATTCCCGCCATGCTTAGTTCGCCTTCCGGCCGCTAGGCTTACAGGTAACAGAGCAAACACTGCTGCTGGATTGCAGTGTGCCAGGTCTTGCCGCCTGAGGAAGCCAGTTTAATACTGGCGAAACGTCGCGACCGTGCAAAAATGTGTGTCGTCCCTTCGTGTGTGTGTGTACCTATTTACAAGTATCAACTGTAAGTACTTGTACTTCTGTCTGTTCACATTTATACCTTAACGTATACGGTAACATTCGTGGACGAATGACGCTGCCGTGTTGATTATTCATCTGCTTATGTGAAACTAATACAAGCGTTAAAACAACGGCACAGTATACCACTTCGAAACATCACGGAAAAAATTTTTTGTGCATTCACAAAAGAAAATAATTCTCATAAATAACGCTATCTTGCAAACATAACATGGCTGTGTTTGTTGGCCTCTAGCGTGGACTGCTACCGCCAGAAGACAAA
Source organism: Medauroidea extradentata (assembly GCA_003012365.1). NCBI lineage: Eukaryota > Metazoa > Arthropoda > Insecta > Phasmatodea > Phasmatidae > Medauroidea > Medauroidea extradentata. The sequence goes on from PNEQ01001419.1 coordinate 21,608, forward strand.
GGTGGTACAATTTTCTTTGTGTGTACACGCGTCAATATAGAGTCGACTCAGCGCAAAGTATCGATCTCCGCGTATCGCTGTGATGCTTGCTCCGTCAGGATTATCGTTTCCGAGTTTTGCGGCAAGAGTGCACCACCAGATGTACGAGACGCAGCATACAATCAATTCTTTCTCGCTACTCTTGATGTTCACTTCCGAGCGCACCACGAGTTGTTTACGTGACGCAGTCCACATACATACTGCCGTTTTTCTGTCAGAACGTACGCAACCGTGAAAATGCTCTTGTATTAAAGGAATTAACGTTGTATTTAATACAGAAATTGACGGTGCACAAAAATACTGTCGTTATGGCCGTATTTTCATCTTAACGAGGTTCCACTGTACCTCCCTCCCAGCCATGACACTGCATCGTGCAAAAACGGCATAAAGGCAGACCCCGGGATTATTTATCCTTTTGCGCACCAATATAATGCGACTGTGCATATAATGTGAATAGTGATTTGGGACCACTGAAATCGGCAAAAAATTATTGCATTATATGCAAAAAATACGGTAGTATGATCAGTTAACCAATACAACCAGTTTCTTCTTGTCATGACTGTTTATCCTAAATCAATTACATCGTGGAAATAACACTCATTACACATACATTTCCATATATTTTTATGCACTTAATCATTTTCATAAACACACATGAGATCCTGTTATGCTGTAACTCTAACACACCTTTGTCAATGCACGAACCAAAAAGTTCAGGCGTGTTCCTCCATTACGCGATCCGGTAGATGAAATACAATTTAAATGCAAATCCACAGACTTCAGAACTGTTCAGAAGATATTAACACTCCCACGAACTATAGAAAAAAATATTCGTGCCAAGCAAGCAAACAAACAACCGACAATTTACGAACGTATCAAGATCAACATGCTGCATGATAAAAACAAAAGCGAACTGTGGATCCTATGTTGCCAAGTCCGCACCTTCAATTTCTACTACAAACTCTTGGGGAAAAACACAACTGTTTAAAAACCACTTAATCAACTAAATATTCATTAAAAATTACAGCACTTTGCAAACAGTATGCAAGAAACACCAAGAGAGAGTAATAATTTACCACTGTGGAAACTTGAAAACATCACAACACATTGTCAGGGAAACCATTGGTCTGGCAACACTGGTGGGAACCACTGATATTCTGGTACACAACGCAAAAAAAACTTGTATTTGAAATGAAAAACTGGTAACCTCGCATTAAATCCACTGATCCACACAACCACAACACCGGTACGAAAATATACTATGGACACTTGAAAATTGGTTTGTGTACGAGGAAAATTGCACGTTGTGTTAAAACCACCTGCGGGAATGTTCGTTTACTAAATTTAGAAATTCCCGGTTTTTCTTTAGAGAATTCTCTGACTTTTCACCGACTTCTTCAGACGTCTTAAATTCCCCAACTTTTCCTGGTTTTCCCAGTTGCTCGCCACACTGCAGGAGTTTTGAGACTTTACTGTATTTACCAATCATTAAAATTATAAATAGTGTAGTGAAAGAGTTCCAACTGTTAATGAAGTACATACACCACATTGTGTTGAATATTTTAAACTTCAAACTTCAGCTTTGAACTTCAAAAGTTTTGAAAATTAATTATTCGTTGTTATAGTAAAAAAAAAAAAAAAAACAAAAAAAAAAAAGGCTGTAAATGGCCTCTCCAAAATCACGTATGATAAACACTTACTTGTGGAACTCTGATGCAGCAACATCCATGCCAATTTCCACCTTGCCAGTGTAGCCAGCCTTTGCGATTGCATCAATAATGAGAGACAGGGCTTCCTTGTTATTTTGGATGTTGGGGGCAAAGCCACCCTCGTCACCTACCGCAGTTGCATCCAGCCCAAACTTGTCCTTGATGACCTTCTTCAGGTGGTGATATATCTCACTGCCCATCTTCATGGCCTCAGTGAAGGAGGAAGCACCTACCGACAAGAACCAATAGTGTTACGAGGACTCCTCTATGGTAAGACTGATACCAGTTCAACACCCTGCCTTTAGACACTATAGATACAAGTTATGAGAACTCATAAGTAAATCTTAGCACCTGCTCACTCCCAGACTAAAATTGCACTTTTGTTTCAACTACCCAAAAATCACAGGACATCATTTAAATATTACAGCAAAGAAAAGCTCATATGTGTAGTTATGATACAACTACTGTGACGCATCTCACAGTTCGGGGCGTTGAGGTTATGTCACGTGAAGTCTCTGTTTACCAACGCATCAACCGCTGGTGTTCAGGTTATGTAAGCAGACGTGCTCCGGATAGCTCAGTTTCTGTTTAGTTAAATGTAGATTAGTTGATTTCACACACCCATCAGTCAGGTTTAACTTTAATAGAGAAACTCTGATTCGTCAATAGTTACATTTATTATCACGAAAATTACATTCCACAATAGGGCCTATATGGTATTGGTCATAGCTATTGCACTTAGCATTTAAATCAAATCAACCTTTCGAGCGACTCTTAGCTACCATGATATTTCCGCCCGACATATGGTTTACGTTAAGAATATTGACGAAGGGAAAAAAATTTATATAACACTTAAGCTACTGGGATTTACTTCCCTTTTTCTACCCCCGTGACACCCATCACCTCAATAATGCACTGTAATTGAAATCAAAGTCTATGTCAATTCTCTCCTAGCCACGGCAACACACTCGAGCCTTTCTCCCCCATCTGATCCACACACGTCCTTCCTCTCGTACCATCCCTGCACGACTGTTAAAACACAAATATAATAATTGGGGAATACAAGGTGCTCAACAGTGGAACTACTTCCGCAGCACAATACCCTAAGCACCCCTTGTGATGGCTGACCAACGTGTGTCAATAACCTACGTCATGAAGAAATTCCATGAAGCAAGCGATCAACGACAACGTCGGCGCTAGAAATCCTACGGCCTGGAGAAGCTTGCAACACAAGAAGTTACTCAATTCACCAGGAAACATTTAACAAGATATTAAAAATGCCAAAACTCATAAATTAAGAAAAATACAAAGAAAAGTTACATCAACAACCAAACAAGCCAGGAAAATAACCAAATGACTACTTTAAAATTCCCAACTGTATTTTATATGAAAATTTTGGAAAGATGAATTTAAATTAACCATGTCCCCATTCTTTTGTATCATACCTAACACATGATGAACCAATACTGAATAGGCATAAAGCCTGTTATTAAAGATTTAAATTTAAGAAAAAAAATATTTACATAGATTCAAATAATGTGGGGAAGTGGCTGAGCACTCCACACTACAGCATATGTGAATGTCGAATTTCGCTTATTTCATAAATATTTTTATAGTTGTTTGACATAACTGAAAAGTTTTAAATAGGGTTGTGCGAGATCTCGAACCTCGAGAAAAATTTTGAGAAATAAAGCATTCTCGAACAGTGAGTGAGAAAAAAAAATTCTCGAAAAATTGAGGTAGTTTTAAACATTTGGTATTTGAAAATTTTTAAGTTACCAAGTATTTTGTTTTGTATTTTTGTAGTTATTTCCGTTTTAAATCATTTCAAAACTAAAACGTG
>PNEQ01001420.1:0-15868 GCA_003012365.1 Medauroidea extradentata
AATCACTTGAATCAGGTTAAGAGCTCGGAGTGCATCTTTGCCTAGCAACGGATTGCGTAACTTATTAATGAAAAACACTTTAAGTTTCCTCTCTTGCTCCTTGTAACTCAAGGTTACCACTTGGGAACCCACTACATCAAGTGCACGACCATCCGGCCCGCAGACTGCATTGTTGCATGCTTCTGGAAGAATCTTTGATTCGGCCAGGATGACAGCTGGAAGACAAGTGACGTCTGCTCCTGTATCGATCACGAAGTCCACAGTCTTGCCCAATTCTTGAACTGTCACCTTCACGTGAAATGATTCACTTTCTCGTCGTTGTTGTTGAGATGAATCTGACAGTGAAGCCACACTACCCACCACAAATTCATTTGTGCTGTCCTGAGAGCTTGACATTTCTGTGACATACTGAAGACGTTTGCTGGCCCTGCAGACTCTTAGAAAAATGACCCTTACGGCCACAGGAATAACATTTCGTGTTAACTGCAGAGCGGGTGGTGGGCGCTGTGTGAAAACGAGCATGTCTAGCTTTAGCATTGTTTTTCAACTAATTGTCTATCTAGATTTGGTAGAGCTCACGTAGGTCAGACATGTTTTCTGTTGAACCAATGCCGGAATAAAATCACAAACTTGTGACCTTACTCAATGTCAACGCATACACGTGCGCGCACTTCTGTTACTACTAATTGGCTTCGAACTTAACTTTGTGGCGCTGCTAAACACAGTTCACGACTAGTGCGCGAAAATAAAGCAACTACCAATGTTGGCGTCGCTTATTTTTGCTGGCAAATAACACTACAATTGCCTGTCCAACGGGCAAGTGAACAATTACGTTCACCCGTCCAAGCTGACTTTTATGTCTCGGGCATGCGCACAAATTATTCGACGCGTGCCACAGTGTGAAAGGACACACAGAATTATCATCAGAGCATGCGTGCTAAAATAAATAAATATATAAATAAACTGCTACACTCGTTAAACTGATTACATTGGTCTGCAGCGGCCGGCAGTGTAATCATGTTAACTGCAGGCGTGTGTACTCTTGCCACGTGCCCGCAAGGGCGAGACACTGCTGAGGCGGTCCAGCGATAGATAGCCATACTTACATGACGTGGCTGAGATTTTGGCCCGTTTTGGCTTAGCGAATAGTTGCACCCATACTTGTTGGGTATCATTGTAACCAGCGCATACTTATCTGTTAAAATAAACCTATATTTCCTTAAAATATCGTACTATTTTGTAATTAAATTTTTAATGCAATTTTTGGGTTTTAGGGTCAGAATCGGCCAAATTCGTCTATAGCAGACACGGCTGTAGCAAAGTTCGAACACAGAACCATGACAATTCGCTATAATGAGACTCTGCTGTAATTGTTAAATTACATCGTCAGTGTAAATGAAATATTTAAATTCGTTATTATTTAGCTGTAACATTTATTTTAGTTTCATCTGTTGTCCGAGCAAGGTGTAAAACTTTGGCAATCTTTGATTAATGATTTGTTTCCCTATCCCAGTAGTTATGAAGGCCTGACCACAAAAACCAAGAGGATGAATGACCTCAGAACCATTACAGTAATAAGCCATAGCTGGTACCATTATAAATCCATAGAGAAAACCAGTTGCTGGGCACGCAGCCTCTCTTTTTTTATTTGTGTTACAACACCAGACAGGTGAGGAGCAGTGGTAGAAAATAGTTTTTGCCAAATTTGTGAGCAAATATTTTGGTGTTTCTGATTAATCGTTTGTAACACTAAAATTTCAACCCTTTAATTCTAGTACAACAGATTACACCAAAGGAATAGCACTATCGTAACTGATTTGCCAACTTTTTATGATTTATCCATAAAACATACGGAAACAGTAGGGGTTAAATGATTTTACGGGAACGTATAAAATTCTACGGATTGTTAGAAGTTCAGTGATATCAAATGCACATTTTTTTAAAGTCAGAAATTGTGAAAAAGTTTGGCTCAGTTGTAACTACATAAACTGCATTACTAATAATGTTTCATTTGAATGTGTACCAAGGGCCATAAAATAAATTTTTACTGGGAATTCAACAGTTGGTCACAATGAGTAAGTAGCATGAACCAATGAGGAATGCACAGTTGAGAGCCAATGAACCACTTGAAGTACACGCCCCCTGACGTCACCGCAGCGGAAAAGTACTGTGGGAAACAAAGCTTGTTTACGAACATGCTGATTTGTTAGTTGGTAATTGCAGAAAGCAAAAATGTTGAGCATTCATAGATTTGTACGCAAGTGTAAAAAATTTTAATGTCAATTTCATGGTTAAGATACACAAATACATAAGATTAATGTTTACCTGACAAAATTGCAAATTCCAAACAAATAATCAATTTTCTTGATGTACATCTCATCCGGGACATGTGAAGCCAAACAGCTAAATGAAGGTTATGTTCGGCTGCGGTATCCATGGAGATAGGAATTGTATCCCACACCTGACTGAAGCTCCACCTCTTTTCAAGTTGTCCATTGGTGTCTTTCTTCAATGAGGAGTTTCAAAAGGGCAGAGTACGCGTGAGACATATTTCGATTTGGCCAATAGTTTCTTCACACTGGGAAGTTTTTGAGTTTGATACTGAAACACTATTCTGCAGTGCTTTTATCATGAATCACACGTATTGTGTCGACGTCTGAAGTTAGAAGTTTGTGACCAGTGTTTCAGAGGATGCCTAACCTATTCATACAAACAACGTAATACGTACTTAGAACAAAATACATTTGTGAAGCATATGTAAAAGTATTTCACTCAAAGTGAAATTCGTGTTTATTATTTCTTACGAAGTAGGTGAATTGTAACTGTACAGTAGAACCCCTATACACTAGACCCCCGATTTTACGAATACTCACGGTTCCTCTCATCGCATTCGTAAAATCGCTACCTTAGTAAATTCGATAGCGGCTTATTTTGCCCCCCCCCCCCCTCCATAACAGAAAATTTTAAAATTGCATTTTTTCTGCAAAGTGTCTATAGGCCCCGACTTCCGTAGCGTTTTGCGGGAAATTAATTAACGTAATAATGTAAACATAAATAGATATCAGTAGCCAGACGTCACACTGTTGAGCGGTAGATATGACCGACCCTTGTCCCCAAAAAATGAGAATATCGAGATTCCGAGGGTCTTCTCTCGAGCGAATAGCCCGACTCCCGTAGCATTTAATGGAAAAATAACACAAGTGATAGTTGAAATATAAATTAATATCAACAGGCAGACGTCTTACGATCAAAAGAACACCGCTAAACAATATATATAACAAATTATTTTCCTAAAAAAATGAGAAAATCGAGATTCAGAGTGTCTTCTCTCCAGCGAATAGACCGACTTCCGTAGTATTTAACGGAAAAATAACGCAAGTGATAGTTGAAATATAAATTTACATCAATAGGCAGACGTCTTGCGATCAAAAGAACACCGCTAAACAAAAGTTACGATCGATCTTTGTCCTAAAAAAAAGAGAAAACTGAGCTGTCCAGTGCCTTCTCACAAGCGAATAGCCCGATTTGCGTAGCGTTTAATGGAAAAAAAAAGTAGGCATTCCTTACTAGTAAAATGCCCTTGTAAATTATTCACCAAAGAAGAAGGAATAAGCGGATGTATTTATTTATTGCGCAGTTTTATATAACTTAACGTAAAAACATTCCCTTGATGTTGTTGAATTGTACGAGAACGTAGGTACTAGTAGCGTGCAGAGCGGACAGATAGTGCAACTGTACGAACGTTCACAAGATGGCGAATAGATAGCGGCACCGTAGCATATACCGACGTTGTTCCAAAAACGCTATTTAGTGACGTTCTTACCTAAAATCGTCCAGAATTACATGTATAAGTGATAGTCACTTTCACTGTCAGTATATGCGGTAAAAATAAATCAGGAGTTCCGGGATTACGTAATACACGAACGTCTATTTATTTTCCAAGTTCGCCATACCCAGAGACAAATGTTTCTACACTTGGAAAATAGGTAGCGCTATTATCGTGCTCACTTGTGAAACGCACGTTTTACGACACGCAGTAATGCATTGTTTAAGCAAATTATGCGCCAAGTTAATTGTTTTAAGTACGTATGGTGTTAACGCAATAAAGAAATATATCACGCTATTATTTATAGGGTTCGTGTAAAAAAGTAAACTCATTCGGCGCGAGACGAGAGAGATATAAGACGTCGTGAAACAGCCTAGAAGGAGGCTGTACTATAGTTAAATGAGCAATATGCGCATGCGCTGGAACTTTGTGTCTATAGTACGACCTCAATATAGATCCTAATACGTCGTAGTTGGAGACAGGCCGGCCGGCTTGGCACAGGCGGCGGCGCCGCAGCGCGGTTTTCAAACTGTCACTGCCGCATTTTTTAACGGATTTTCGCTATTTTTGTTTTATTTTTAATATTGTGACTTACCAAGTAATAACTGCAACTTTACAATTCATATTTTAATGCCGTGAATTAGATACAGTATGTTTTATTCATTGTCAATGTAATTCCTTACCATTTTTTTTTGTCATATAATTTTGTTATTTTTTGAGGGTTCCTGAGATTGTATTCGTAGAATCGCTACCTTCGTTAAATCCAGGGTTCGTAAAATCGGGGGTCTAGCGTACTACACTTTCTAAGCGACAAATGAAAAATGGTGTACATGAGGGGAAAATAGAAGAAAACAACAAAAACTGTAGCAAAATATCTATTACTTAAAATTTCTTTAAGTTAATTCATAACTGCAGGACAGAGGTAATATGCAACCTCAGAAATTCTTTGCAAGTGAAATATAATCAATATTATAACAAAAAATTTGTTTTAGCATCAACATGCTACTGGGCACAGATTAAGAAAACATGTGATTTATACTAACATTGACTAAATTTTTAGCCCTTCTGTTTTATAAAACATTTTGTACACATCCAAAGGTACAATTTTCTCTCCATTGAAATATCATCCTCCTTCCACGATATCTACATTTAATTTGTAAGCGGAGGGAAAAATATTGTTAGCTTCATAAAAAAAAATTAGTGTAATTCAGGGGATGCATGTATCAACTGAACTGTAAATGGCAGTAATACAATACAGTGTTAACACGGGTAAAATAATGGGAACCAGAAAAAATTGTGTAATTGCAGGGGAATGTAAAATCGGCATTTTACTGTATTCACACACCTAACAAAATAATAAAAACACCTGTAGTATTAATTTAAGTGGATTTAGCAGCAAAATTCATAATTGCATACGGATTTTAACACAGTCATAAAATGCACAATTTTCAGAATGATAACAAAATTTGGGTACAATATGGTTTTGCAGAATGTTTCCAAATGAGTATCTGTATGTATTGTTATTCAAAAAAGTTTTAATAACTTCCTGAAAATGCAAACCTGTCAACTTTTTCAAAGTTTGATAAATTTACTTGAATCCTGTCAAAACATGGGAGAATGAATTTCGACATAAAAATTGCTGCATACAAGTTACGCTAAAATTTAACATCTAGGAAGTGTTTTACTAATTCTCTTCTTGGAAGGTTGACAAGTCTGCTAGTAAAATATTTGCTAACAAAGTTGCCAAGATGTATGTAATGTCCGCTATTGGCATTTCCTCATTTTGCTTTCTTGAATTGCAAAAAAATAAGTGCTTTTAGTTGTAACTTTTATTTCACCTTATTAGGTAAACATCCAATTAAAAACTGTAAAAGTTAAACAAATTTAAATGATTATAATTTTAACTAAATGAAATATACTGACAAATTTACTAACAGTTTTTATTTCCACTTACTCAGAATTTTATAATGTAAATAACATAAAATTAAAATTGAGCTTTGTCTTCAGTGAGAACATATAGATTCTCTTTATTGTAAAAATAGCAAAATAAACATTTCACAGACCGTCTAATTTCTTTTATAATGACCAAATTTAATTTACTAAAATACAAGTGCTCCAACTGTACAAACAATTTTAACAACAATGAATACATAAATAATTTCCATTACATAACAAATAAGAAACAGTATGGCTGCATAATTATACATTTATGTAACAATCAAATGTTTGCCAACTGACCAACCAAAACACCTCTGATATTTCATAGTTCCTTGTAGCCTACATATGTACTCACATTCTTGCATATTGTTCATCAAACACATAAATCTGTTGTAACTATCTCAGTGAACTAAAGCATCATAAAATGTTTTTATATTTACTTCGACACATTTCAGAGATCGGCAAATCTAATGCTACATATTACCAAGAAATACATTCTTATGAATTAGTGAAGGCATTATAGGAGAGGACTAGTTCAATTCTTGTATTCTCCAATACCATTTACGCTGAGCTCAGAAACAGCAGACTAAAAAAGAAACCTGCAAATTTTTCTCTATAAGTAATGCGTATGTAAAAAACCTGTACTGTATATAATTATATGTCCTTAGTCATAAAATCTCTACAGGAAATAGCTTTAAGCCAGTCAAAACATCTATACTTTTAACTGAAGCATGTACTAAAGGTCAAAATACCTTTAAAGTAATGCAAACATAAGTAAATTTTGCAGTTATCCTTCGGAAAGCAGCCATAAAACTATTGTGGTTTTACAAAAAAGCTGGATATTCTTCAAGATCAAGTATCAACAAGCAACTGCAGAGCATGTCCTCTTCAATCTGAAAAATTAGACACAGCCACCAAAATATTCTTGACAAAATTCATTTCAAGATGAAACTTATATTTAAAGTTAACAGAAGACTATAATATTTGTAATTCAAGACACTGGTTTCCCTTGGAGAAAATACAGATTGCTAAAAGAGTGCCTAACACACCAGGCTTCACACATTTTCCTGAATTCCTCACTTGCAAAGTATGTTGTGTTATCACTAACTAGCTCATCCAGAGTCCCGAACACCTTCCAAACATTGTTCTCCAGAACACTGATGAGCGTAGCCACTTTCATACTCCTCACCGGAAGGGGAAAAACAAACTTGGAAAAGATATCCAAGACAACTAAGAGGGCAACGTTTCCCTTTTTGGAACGTAAGAGCGGCCCAAAAGTATCAATGTGAACTTTAGCTCATGGACTTGTCGGCATCTCCGAAGCATACAAACCTAATCGAGTGTTTCTGGGGACTTTAAATTTCTGATATTTCGCGCAGCAAAGTACATATCCCTTTATATCCTTAGTCATCCCTTCCCAATAGAAATCTCTCTTAATTTTCTTGCTTGTTTTATGGACACCCATGTGTCCACCAGGCTCATCATGATAATATTGCATAATCACACCTCACACTGGTTTTGGTGCTACCAACCTCATTTTTGCTCCTACCGTAGGTCTGTAATACAACACCTCCTTATCCCTTACATTAGAGCCTGTCAAGCCTACACTAATATCTGCGCACAACTTCCTGCAGTCCTCATCCTATAGTTGCCAACTTTTCAAAGGACCCAACAGTAAAACTTTTCGAAATCCTTAAATATAGCGTAAATTATACATGGCAATTTTCAGCACACTTTGTATTAATAATCTGGATAGAACTACTTGAATCCAGCCAGTTGTAGAATAGGAATGTTTTTAACTCTAGTGGATAACGTAGCAGACACGATACTTCCTAATTCACCACACATTTGAGTATGTACCTGGATTACACTAGCAATGCAACAAAGAAAATAAATACTAGAAGAATCCCAAAAAGATTTTGGATTACTTATTGTTTGGTTGCACTTTTTAAACTTTAAGTTGTAGATTTCTTTGCCCTCTTCAGAAAGTCAGTTGAAAATTTTTGTTCATGGCAAACACCTTTTCTTCTGCTCTTTAAAACTGAAATAGACTCAAGTGTTTCACTGGTCATTGAAGACCGAAATTCTGTTCTATTTTTCTTCACAAGGCTAAAGACACGCTCACAGCTGGCATTGCTATGACGGATGACAAGAATGGACAACATTATTCCGGCGATTCTGTCTTACTTAAGTAGGCCATCCACTCCACGAATGTTTGCTATTTGAGCCCACTTAACATCAATACTGTCTTCCATCTTACAAATGGCTGAAATGTCAACTGCTTGCAGATCAGTGAACTGTATGTGAACTTCGTCCATTGCAAACTCCTTTGTCTCATTGTCTTTCACCGGGAGAATAAATGGAAAACGGTTCACAAAGTAACGAACTGAAGCAAATTTGGCATTTTCAAGATCATTACCAAGCTTTGTAACGTCTGCATGTTTTAATACTTCATTACTGTGAAGAAATTTATGAACAATGTAGTTACAAGCTGTTACAAAATAATTTCTGACAGACGATAAAAATACCTCTCTCTTTTTTGCTTCTAGATGGCTAATCAAGTTTGTTGCCTGAGCACCAATTACAAGTTCATCATCTTCTCTCTGATTCTGAATAGCATGATACTGGACTTCAAGGACTGGAGTGTTCTTCAATACATTTGGCTTTACAAATTTTAAAAGCAATTCTCTCAGAAGATCTAAACACAGGTCTCTCAAAATATGAATTTGTGGAGAAGCTCTTTCTAGAACTACAATATTTTTTTCAAACACTAGACTGATATAATCTAAAAAAAAAACACAAAAAGCTTTATTTAAATCTGAAGATAGAAATGGGAATAGTTTCTCTTCACGACTAGTAGAAAAGGTTTTGTTTTCAGAACTGGTGTGGGTTGACCTTTGAGTGCAACTGCAACTTTCTTGGTGCAAGAGACAGTTTCATTTAAGTTGCATGGACCTCTTTTGCCAAGTTTGAATGAATCTTCTCTAGAACTTGAAGTGCCTGCTTCCAATTTTGGAATTTTGTACGACTTCAGGCTTTGATTTGCAGATTGAGATTAACGCTGAGCTACTACTACCTCCTCCTTGAAGAAACTGAGTAAAGGTTTCCACACAGCAATCAGCCTAGACAAACTTCTGCCAAGCGACAGCCATCTAGTACACACATGTTTTAACACCTTTTTTTGTTTCTTGGCAATAAAGTTTTTGAAAGTTTTGCAGTCGTTCCTTCCTCTTTGAGCTTTTTTCCATATAATAAAATATATCAACAAGTACTTCATCAACTTTGATTGGCAAACTGCTTACATCCTTTTCTGCAGCTAAATTAGTAAGGTGACAGACACATCCAATGACAACAATGTTACCTTGATGTTCTTTTAACACAGCTGCAACACCGTTTTTACTGCCTATCATGACAGGAGCATTATCTGCCCCAAATGATATGCAGTTGTTTACAGGTATTTCATGATCTTCCAACTGCGAAATAACCAAGTTTCCAATATTACGTTCCGTGGAATTGCCTTTCAAACATGGCACAGACAGCAAATTACAAACGATTTTTTCTTGTTTTTTATCGAAAAAGGTTACAACAATCGGATACAAATTGTAATCACTGTCGTTGCTCTCATCTGTTGCGAGTGGAAATGGACCAATCTTCAGACTGTTTGCAACTTCATCTGCTGCTTCTGAAGCCATATGCTTTAATATGCACGTTGCTTTAGTACGTCCACACGCTAATTTTTTTGCCGTTTCAAACATGGGAAACATTTGTCTGAATAAAACACCTGCATGGTCAGCCGTACTAAGCTGAACATTATGTTCCACCAAAAACAGGCAATGTTACAAGCTGGGACATACCTCTTGATCAATAGTCAAGTACTCCGGAATTTACTAGTAGTAATTTTGTAGGTTATGTTATATTGTAGACCATATTTTGAATTTCCACAGGCACCGTCAGAATTTTAAATGAAAATGTTCATCCCGAAATAATATACTTTACTAAATTCCACTATTTCTGGTTTATTAGATTACGGTTTACATCTGCACGAAATAGATTATTCCAGTCTTGGCACGTTGGATCCGGTTCACAGAAAGTTACAAGCAGAAACACAGCATCACTATATCAGGCGTTTAAATTAGGTAAAAAATTGGCACACTGTGAAAACACACGCGGCGAAGAAGGAGTAGCCGTACTGGCTCTCTGCACCTAGCTGCCTACATGCTCAGGCGGAAACAAATTTTGTAGAGTTCAAACTTGTCCGAAAGAAAGGTTAAAGAGTAGAGACCGCGGTGCTACCCATGCATGTTTAATTTTCAACTTCCGAACTTCACTTCATAAAGTATTTTTGCGCCGCAGCTCCGCGCACGTCCGGTCTGGATCGCGTCACAACCTATTCTAACATGGCGGAGGCAAAACATTCCAGAACGAAGGGCGAAGGGGCGCCACACGCCATGCTCTAATTGGCTGGTTCTCGGTGGCGTGACTTTCGTCATTCGTTCCATTATCTAGAACCCTCTAGGGCACAATCAGAAACTACACATTAAAATAACAAACAGCGCCAAAACTCCAGCGGAAAAAACCCTAACACAAAAAGAAAACAAAGCTACTGCCTCCTACCAAGGCCACCTGGTCATAACAAACAAACATTACACCCTATCGAGAACATTCAGGACTAAATACCTGTGTCTTTACTCTCCCTTTCTGGAACCGAGACCACTAAAATAAAATTAAAATTTTAAACACATTAGAAAATTACGATCACATAAGATATTAATTCACCAAATAAAAACCTTTGTTCTGCAATGCTACAGCACATTACCCACATTCCCGCCTTGTCATCTGCGAAATATTTTCCATTATTAAGCCGACCATATCACTTTCTTCCAATATCTCGCCTAACTCTCTACTGTACTTGACAATAGATTCCACGAAGCTCGTTAGTGTCTCACCTGGCCTTTGATACCTATTCACGAACTTCTTCAAAGAACTTTGTTTCATACCGCAGGACATACCCTAGATAGCACGCCCGTAACGAAAGTGTTTACGTTACAGTTCGCCTCGTCCACTAGAACTTTCGCCAGCACTTGGGCAAAAAGGCCCAATACACTTTACGGCCAATCCCGTTAACAGAGATTTTTCTGAGATCTGTCCCGAATCTGTAATATGTAATCTAATGCAGGTTCTACTTCCCAGGACTCAAGATCCGGGAGTGGTTTCAACAAATCACGAACCCATTTAACATTACTATTCCTTTCGTTACCGATGCAATTTACTTGGACATAAGGTTTCTGCCTTTCCAGAGACTTGTGCATTTTCCCATTCAATACAATCAGTGAAAAACATTTCAGTGCACTTATTTAATTTTGATGTCAGAGGAAGTTTTGGGAATTCCCTCTAGCTCCCGAGGATGACATTTTTACACTAGAGAAACACAAATTAAAAGCTGCTAAATTAAGGATACAGTGCAATCCCAATCATGAGGGCTTGAGTTGGATAATTCTACTGGAAATTCCTTTACCAGGGGAGGCACCCACGCTGCCAAAACTTTGGTCGCATTACAAAGAAAAGCTAGAGTGTAGTGTAGTCCTTAAGGTACACCATGGGCTGAGAAAATATTACAAGAGGTCCAAAAACTTTGGAAACCATTGCTAGGTCTGATTAAAACTCCAACCAACCCTAAAGCAGGACCAGTAAAGCAGTTTCCAGATGAGTGGCTTCTACCAGCTCACAGCTCCGCTTGCAGACTGCTGGAGACTTTATTTTAGGTGAGTATAAATTATACACACCATGTTGTAAGTAGATCTCGTCCCTTGCCCAATAACATTCTAGCCTGGCTCAATCTGGCCAACACTTGTCAGATAGGGAAGAGTCTATTATTTCAGCCTACTCTGTTGCTGACCCCTATCAAGTCTCAGGCTCATACACTTTACAGATTCAACAAGTCTTTACAGCTTCAGACAAGACACTTCCTATTATTACTAATCTTAACCAGAGGAGACATTTTAAGTATAGCAAAACTATTTTCCTTATTTTGTACTTTTTATTCTTTGTACAGGTAAGCTTTCAGATTGCTCTAAACCCAGCAGCATTTTTTGAAATGGTGCAAGCCAACTAATGTTAAATACTTACCTCAGGGTTCACACCCAGAAGAATTTGAGCACTGCCATACAATTCCTCCTTGTGTGATATAAATATGGTCTGAATTGTTTCTGATCTCTTCTCTAGATACTTGACAATTCTGTTAACACTCACATTGTCCAAAGCTACATCTATTTCATCAAGGATCAGCAGTGGTGATGGGTTGAAACTGGGAGAAAAAAGAAATTAAGATTCAGCCAATGTTCTGCCATTAAGAGTTCACAGCTGGGAAAAAAAGTGTCAAATGTAACAAGTACAAGTCATTATTGAGTGCTTTCCCAGAATGTACAGGTAAACCTCCCTTTAATGAGTATGGCCTATAAGGAGGCATTTACTATTACGAGAATTTAAAAATGTACCAACCCGCTGTACACGAAAAACAAGGTTAAAATATTTATTTACGAGTGAACTTCAACGGTATTGTTCTCTATTAACGATAGGCCGGTAGCAATACACAATCGATACCTCGCTGATTCTTCCAGCAATATATCACTTTTGTGGCGATTTTTAAAGCTTTGGGCATGTGCCGCATCACAGCACGGTGCAAGAGAGATGTTCTCTCTCTCACACTCGTTGCTCTGTGATGCGGCGCATGCACGTATCTGTCGAGTTTTTTTACATGATTCTGCTTTTTTTCACGCGAACTTCAGTTGTTTCCACCAAGTGCCTATCGTAGTGTCATGTTGCTTTTGGATAGGTTAATGATGTATTTATTTTGGATAAACTAGTACTTGGCTATTTAGTCTAGATTTTGAAATGGCAAGCGTAAGTCACTTAATATTGCTACGAAATTGAAAATTATTACCAAGTGCGAAGCGGGGAATGTCAGCAAAAGTGAGATTGGCAGACGATACAATCTGCAGTCCACTACACTGTTCACAATCTTTAAGTATAAGGACAAAATAAAGGCTGCTGTTCTGCAGCAAAATGTGCCAACAGGTAGTAAAAAATTACGTGCTGCAGACCATTCTGATTTAGAGGATGTGTTGCTAGAATGGTTTAACCAAAAACGCTGCTGGCATCGCGATAGCTGCATGCCGCGTAGTTGGCTGCTGGAGCGCGACATCGACAATGAGTGTGTGCGTGAGTTGGTGGTATCAGCTGTGACCTTGAACCAAGCGGTGTTGCAATGCATAGTCGCAGCAGTGTTGTCACTCGTGGCTAAAGAGTAGCGGCCTACACTACAGCAGTTGTGACGCACGCACATCACACACACGTACTAGTTTGTTATTTTTACGCGGTGGAAGTTAACACGAGCGACAGACTTTTGTGGTGGGAAAGTCAAAGTCCCGTAATTGTACAGCAGGTGCCCAATTCAATCTTATGACATTTTTATTTTGCCGCACAGTTTGGTAACAGAGTAAATTGAAAGTTAGTGCAGCCTGGAGAAAGATGAATAATGAATTAAACACTATAACATCGAAAGAATTGTGCAAAATTTAGTTGGTACCGGTAAGTGGAGTTATCCTTTAAAGTTTCATTAATTATTTTTGCACCTCTAGGTATATTTTTTTCTCAGGTCCCACCTGTTGATCTTCAGATAACTTTATTTAATAAAATGTGCGACTATTTCTAGATAAAATACTGCTTTCCTCTGTATTTATTTGGAGTATACAGTAGTAACAAAAGATTGCCAGGATGAACACTAGGGAAAATGCATGTACTTAAGGAAATATGTACGTGACTTTTCTTTTTACTATATGTGGTCTCGTTATAATGAGGTTTACCTGTATAATAAAATGGCCCCACAATGTAATGTAGCAGCTCTTTCTAATACGTACTTGAATCTCTTTCCCTTGCAATTATACACTTACGAACACTACAAAGTGCACCCATAAAGCTTCAGAAAAACATAAAATATATGGTAAAAGTAAAACTGTAGAATAACAACTGCAGCATCAATAGTTTTTGTTGATGATTTACAGTGTTACAGTTCTTTGGAAAAAAAAAATACAGTGTTTCATCACGTAGTAATCAAGTAATTTTTACCAAAGTTATATTTTTAAAAATATGAGGTCTGATGGAAATTTTGAAGTTGGAGTAAAATTAAGAAAAATAAAATTACTAACCCTACAATCACGAATTTTTGTGCACATATAGCAACAGCAAAGGTAACAGTAGTGTAAAGAAATAAAATATACATTTACATTTATTATGAGTTTTATGTTAATGAACAAACAGCGAGTCGGTAGTGCCAAATTTTAGCCTCATCATTCAACACAAAACAGTTAGCATTGCCAAATCCTTCTACTTACCACAGCACATTGTCTTTCATACCATCCAAGTGTTTGCGATGCCAGTCTTTGTGAAACTTTTAACAATACAGTAGTCTCGTTATAGCGAAATGTCACGGTTCTGGGTTCGAACTTTGCTATAGCCATGTCTTCGCTATAGCCGAATTCGGCCGGTTTTAACCCCTAAACCCAAAAATTGCATTAAAACAGTCTTTAATCTTATTTAATTACAAAGTAGTATGTTATTTTAAGGAAATATAGGTTTATTTTAACAGGTAAGTATGCGCTGGTTACAGTGATACCCAACAAGTATGGGTGCAACTATTCGCTAAGTCAAAATGGGCCAAAAACTCCACTGCGTCATGTAAAGTATGGCTATCAATCGCTGGACCGCCTCAGTGATGTCCCACTCGCATGGGCGTGTGGCAAGAGTGCACGTGCCGGCACAGTCAACATGATTACACTGCCGGTCACTGCAGACCAATGGATTGCCGCTGTAAAATTGTGTTCCATCATTTGAACCTTGAAGAATTCTGTGTTGTTAAAACTATTCCCACAGCGGGCATATACAACCGCTGACTGCATCAAAATTTTAGATAAAATCCGACCCAGTTTTGGAGATACTGTACAGTACAATTAACCTTGCTATTCTGCTTGATAACAAATTAACGTGGCGGGTTTGTTTATCAAAATGTGCCTTATCCGCAGTTTTCAGCAACGGCGGTAGCAAACATTAACAAAATATTTGTAAAAAATTATTTTAAAATTTTGAAGCAGATTCCTGTGGGTCACGTGTCTAACCACCCCTAAGCTTTATTTGTCTACCCAGAACGTGTTTTATTTGTTTATTTTACAGATATTTAAATTAGTTTTGGCCTTTCCTGTGCATTTTAACAATATGTACTCTCACAAATATCAATTTATTTACGAAATGTTGTCACAAGTTATTATGTTAGTACATAATATATTTTCGCTAATAGGCATACAACTTTTAGTGTAACGAATAAAAATATAAATTGTGCAAGGCTTAACAAAAAGTAATAAACAAAAAACTTGGTAGGGAAATCTATTTAAAACACATTTTTAAACCATGGCGATAAAAACAGAAGTACAGAATTTGTGGCAGTACTGGTATGCTACGATATGAAAAACAGAATAAATAGTCAACAAAAATAAAACTAAGACGTAAATGGCTGGAGTTGACAGGAGAGGGCAACATGTATTCTGGTAATCATGTAAGACTTATGACTTTCGTAGGCGACAGTGTCACAGTAGCGGCCAGATTGGGCCCATAGACTCCGGCAACGGAGCCGTGAAGGTCACTTTTACGCATTTAGAAAATGTTACATTATTAATTAGACAACAAAAACAAATTCTAAATATGTGCTGTAAGGGATATAGGCCATTCGGAATAAAGTGAGCACTAAAGATTTAACCTTTGAAAAATATCACTAGCCGTTACTGCATATAAGCCAACATTAACAACAGTTACATTTTTGTTTGTGTGGTTGGTAGCGAATAACTGTATTTAGTCCAGTGTATTTTCTTATTTGAATACAGCATTAGTGAAACAACATCAATTGCAAACGACCTCTCTGTATTTAATATACTTTAAAATATTTATTTAAGTTCTTACTGACATACCTACTGACTGTATAATATTATTTAATTAGCGGAAGTACAAAACGACGCAACCGAGTCGATTATCGTTGGCACACGCCGCTATTGCTTCGCG
>PNEQ01001421.1:0-19280 GCA_003012365.1 Medauroidea extradentata
TAAACATTTACCAAAAAAAACTATCAATCCCAAATTATCATTTAGCCAAATAACCCAACCATACAGCATAACTAATATCCAATTTATACAAGTTAAAAGAAATTTCAAAAAAGCAAATCCGATAAACTCGACAAATAGCCATAAACCGTCGGATTCTATAACTTGTCTTAAGAAAAAAACCATAACCTAAAAAAAAATCAAAATCCTGCAAAATCCACCGTAACAATATTTAGTGGGCTGACACTTAGGCAACACACAATACACCGAATGATACGGTACTGAAAACAAGTGTAGCAAATACTTTACTGTATTTAAAACATTCACAGCCGTGTAAGTGATACATGTTTACATGAATATCACAACAAGCGCTCGAATGTTCGGCCACCTTCAGTAATACATGTATTGCAACGATGCAACAAGGACAGTCGCACACGCTGGAACAGGTTGGCATTCGTCCGTATCACTTCGCCTGCTGCAACGATGCGTGCGACGAGCTTCTCGGCCGTGTCCACTGGCGTCTCGTAGACAAGGCTCTTCATGTGTCCCCACAGGTAGAAATCCAGGGGTGATAGATCAGGGGAGCGAGGAGGCCACGTGACAGGTCCTCCCCTGCCTATCCAGCATCCTGCAAATACTTGGCTGAGGTACTCACGAACTGCATGAGCATTGTGAGTTGGTGCCCCATTGTGTTGTAGCCACATGCGGTCACGTATCAGCAGCGGTACGTCCTCAAGCAACTCGGGCAGAGAGTATTGCAAGAACCGTAGGTACACGTAGCCATCAAGACGTGCTGGTAACATGTACGGTCCTACTAAGGTATCATAAACTATGCCCGCCCACATGTTGACCGAAAACCTCTCTTGGTGGAATCACACAACCCTGGCGTGTGGGTTTTGTTCAGCCCACACATGGTTGTTGTGAGCATTGTACACACCATGACGTGTGAAAAACGCTTTGTCTGTAAAGAGAACATACCTGGGAAACTCTGGGTCACGAGCTGTTTGCTGCAAAAACCATGCACACAAATCATGTCTGGGTTGATAGTCACGTGGCAGTAATGCTTGCTCCCTACATGCGCGATAGGGGCGTAGCTGCTGCTCATGCAAGACATTCCACACTGTCATGTGTGATGCACCCACTGCATTTGCAATAACACGGGTACTTGTTGACGGTTGATCCTCGACTCGGGCGAGAACTTCCGCTTCAAATTGTGGTGTCCGCATTGTTGCATGAACACCACAGTTCCGGAAATGTGGCAGGATAGTATCTGTATCTCGAAGACGCTGGACGATTCGTGCAAAAATAATATGTGCTGGGTGCCGTCTGTGTGGAAATCTTTCACGATACATTCGTGCAGCTAACCGGCCACTGCACTTAGCTTCACCATAAATCAATACCATATTGGTAAGCTTAGCATGCCCGTACCTTTCAATGTTCACTGTCTCACGGACGTTTGGTTTTGATTGCAACCCAGTTATTGTGGATGGTATGACGAGCCCACATATCCCGGCACGTCAGAGTGTACCTCGTCGCAGTCTAATGGGTACTCCGGCATGCATTACACGCTAAACGGAGGAGGACGTGGGGAGTGTGCATGTATCAGGGCCAAGTCTCAGACAACTTACTCTTTACAGAGTACAGAACACAAAACTGTCTGTTCATCACGGAGGGAATGATATTGAAATACCTCAATTGTGAGTGGCATATGTAGAATTGTGCGCTCCAGTGTTTACCCTTCTTACATTACACATATACTAATTTGTGTACATTACATTGTTTACTTCATTTGGTTTCGTACTACTACTGTGCAGAATAATTACACGTGTGCAGTACATTTCAATATCCCCGCAACATTTACTAACAAATTCGTTCTGCTACACCAGCCATCTATCATTAACTGTTCGTAGTTCACACAACGTCGCCCATGATGCGTTGTAGGTTTATAAACTAGCGTTGGGTACGTGTTTGTTACTAACTACAGCGTCGTTCAGCCACACCACCTGTGTAGTACACGTTGCCTACGTGGCAGTCCCCTAACACGGTCTTGCCCATTTTCTTGTAAATGCTTCACTTTACAGTGTAACAACAAGACGACCTTTTTTGTTCATCGGGGTCTCTTGATACAAATTATAGCATTGCATGTCCATAAAATCTGATGACACCAACGTCTAAGCCGAAAAGGGGGTGACCACCTCCATTATTTTGATGATGGTGTAAGTTATTCGAAACACATTTTTCACGGACTGTCGATAAGTGTTTGCAGAACACAGTATCTGGCAAAATATGATTTAATGTTATGTTGTTTACGATTTTGTACCAATAAACTAGTTTGAAATTTGTTTTTCGAGGGCGTATTGCTCCCTTACGAAGTGTGCTAAGCGAAAAGTCGTCTTACGTAACTGTACCTCATTTTCGACAAGGGATCACCACACGAACATTGTAACATACTTTCAATTACACCCTGTATATGTATAATATATATACTTTTTTGCTTTTATATATAATAGTTTAACTTACCCCCCTCCCCCCTACATAATTATTTTGTCTTTTTAAACATTTACTGTAACTTACAACATGCTTTCTTTTTTATTCACTTGGCATAGAATATCAGTAATTGTGGTGTGAGTGAGTACTATGACAAGTATTTGATAAGGAAAGACAAATGCAGCTAGGTAACTAATTACATATTACAAAGTAAAATACACAAGTACTTACAGTGCTTTGTGTCGTCCTTTTATGTAACTGTCAAGGTCCAGGTTACTCTGTAAGTACTTGTGGTTCATAAATTTAAATATGTAATTATATGAGCAGTATTTGTTGTTTAAATAAATGATCAACTAGGCAAGAAAATTATACAGAAAAAAAGTGGCAAGTGAAAGAAGGTAATACAATATGTGATTTTTTTCTTACTATTGTTCTTACTTGTGTTGTTTTTTTCTAAAATAATCTGAAAGAAGAAAATGTGATGTATTACATATGCTGCTGGTCATTTAGTGCATGGATTAAATGCAGTTACATTATAAGCAAAGTTATGGGCATGCAAGCTTTTAATTTTTTGGAAGTATATGACTGCAATTTTTTTGTGTACGGATCCAAATTCTCAAAAAACATTGTTTTTTTTTTAACATCATTAAGCTGGCCATATGGGAGAATGTATTTTACGCATTATAGGTCTAGATGCGAGGTAGCATAAGGATGAGAGAACACGAGCATCTCATCTCTCCCTAGTCTCTCCACACAAATAATTGAACTGGCGTGCAGTCTTCTCGCCGACAGCACGCCCGTATGAGACTTTCAGTGGTGACATTATTTTATGATCAGAGCCACAATTATATGGTGAATCGCGAAATCGTGAACTTTTCCGCAAATTGATATGAAAAATGCGAAATATGTGACTTTTAAGAAACCGCTAAATAACACAGAAATTGCACAAGTCACTAATGTTATGCAATGTAAAATACAGTGAATTAAAAATTATCTTCCTTGGAGATTTTCACTTTATCGGAATTTCACCATAACTCGCGTTGTAAACAACAAACAGTCGAGCACTATCACCAAAGATATTAGACGCCAAAGAATTTGACTAAGATAAATGGCTGCACGTGTCGTGCCAAAGAGTTTGCTAAGGAAAATACTTGCATTCTTACCAAAGGCGGAATCACTGTGGCACTTTCAACTTCTGCACTGGACTGCACTCATCCGTCACTGATTGAATTTCATGTCTACCACTTACCAGAACTTACCCTTGATTCGTGCAGTGATGTCACAATTTAACTTTTCTAGTGCCTACATATCTATGCCGCATTTTGGCATCTGAGACGTAATTATTGTTGATACTTTTGAGTTTGGTTCATTAGAATATAGCGTGGTAATAAAGCTAAGGCGTTAAATATTATTTGCAACGAAAATTATTAACACATTTTCAGGGCTTTGCAGGCCTATGTACACAAAAGCGCAATGTAAACCATCTCTGCAAACAAAGTAATTATGCCGGAGAATAAATCTACTGCTGTTTCTCATGCAAGCGAATTTAAAAGTGTAGGATGTTTAGTTAAAGATGAAAAATATTGATGTGCAAATACTGTGATTGTTGCTGGGAACATGAGCGTGAAGATACATTAAACAAGCACATGGTAAGTGAAAAAAACAAAAATTATAGAGAAAGCAATGTGCTTTAAAACAGCTACTCAGTATTTTGGAAAGAGGACCAGTGCTTAAACTTGATAAAGAACCAAGGGAAGAGTTTGTGCTGGAAACCGTAGATGCATTTGTAGGCGCTGGCATAGCAATCGAAACACTGGACAATGGTAAGTTGAAGGAGTGGATGGGGAAGCATGTTTGTGGTGCAGGGGACTTGCCAACAGCTGATTGGGTGAGAAAGAAATACATACCCCTGCTATGAGATAAGAAAGAGGCAGAAAATGTACAGAAGCTGGAAGGTCGGGATGTTGTCATTCTTGTTGACGAATCAACTGACAAAAGTAACAATTGTGTTTTCACCATATTGTTCTAACTACTTTTGCCAGGGTCTCAGCAGAATGTTCATCTAGGAGCCTCTTGTGTACTTGAGTCTGCTAATGCAGCTTGCTGTTCTAGAGCTGTCATTGACATTTGCTCAAAATATGAGGTCAAAGATCAAGATGTAAACGTAGTGGCATATGTAAAAGATGGTGCTCACTTTACATGACCAAATCTGCTGAAACACTACGAGGGGCCCACAAACTCAACATTGTAGTCCAAATATGGCAGCATAATTTGGAAGAACTCAACCTTTTTGTGTGTAAGGTCAAGAATGCATTCCAAAACACACGAAAGAGACGACATGCCTACCTTGACTTCCTATGAAACAAGCATGTGGAAGACAGTAGCTTAGTGAAATTATTTCCGATGCCTGGCATTACAAGGTGGAATACTTGGTTCGAGTCTGTATCTTACTTGGCCATCCACTTTCATGGCATTGTTGAGTTTTTTTGACAAACTCAGTGATGACAATGCTGGTATTAAATACATAGAAACTTTGCCAGAACACGAATTACAAAGTACTGAAGCACATTGCCTATTTGTGGCTGAGAACTGTGCTAACTTGGTAGACTTGATCAAGTGGTTGGAAGGCAGCTCATATCCTAGTGCTCACCTGCTGTCATCCAGACTAAGCAATTTACAGTAATTGAAGTACTGTCAAAAGGGATACTGCCAGATTCAGTTGACAACATTTTGTCAACAATGAAAACTGTACATGCTTCAGAACTGAAAGAGGAGTTTAAGCATACACCAAATTTGAGTCTTTTGAAGCTATACGACTTGGATCACTCGTGATCCTTCTCTGTCTCTTTCAAAGTATTGGAGCTCTTTTGACCCTCAGAATATGGGAAACATTAACGTGGATGATAGTCTTTTTACGACACACCCTGAACCTACCTTTCATCAAGCAAGTGCCATAGCTTTCTCTAGCAGGAGGATATGTAGCCCTGAAGAAAATGGTGGCTGAAGAACAAAAAAGCCACATGTTAAACACATCGATATGATGGAGATTTTGTGTCGAATGAAGGCAGATTACTTCGCAGCAGCAGCCTTGAAATTGCTCTGGTTATCAACCTCAAAGATCGACTCTAAACGGTTGTTTTCAAAATTCTCTTTAATTGTTAGTGACAGAAGAAGATCGCTGAAGCGAGAAAATGCGGAACTTCTAACAATGGTAGCATTTTCGTGACTTTTATGTAAAACTGTGCATAGTAAAACTTTCTGCAGTTTTTTTTTTTTTTGTGTTCTACTGTAGAAATTCAAACTGATGACAAGCGATGGTCAATTGATATTTTAAGATGAATGTTTTAACCAGAACAGTTAAATTTATTACATGCGGTTTTTAACACTATATGTCCAACTACGATTTTTTTAATGTTGTATTCATGACATATGTGATGTGTAACTACTAGCAATAGCTGAAAACCCCACATTTTTGTAAAGATGTAATAACGACGAAATGTCCATTTTTTTTGTCGAAGTCAAGCTTAAAATAAAACCATATGATCTTGGCTCTAACTAATAAATACTATACTGTTATATGTTGAGGCAAGGCATGTCCCTGTGTATCTTGAAAGATATTCTGTATGTATACATAACCAGCAGCCTTGGGTGTATTTCTATGACTTTAGAAATAATTTCAATGAAAACATGACATGCAAGCAAATGTACGTATCAAAATTATGTTAATTGGAATGTTTTTATCCCCTAGATCTCAAGGAAATGAAGCAACTGTCCCAAATGTCATACATTAAGAGAGTGCTGGTAGTCAGCCTGTTTCCTAACATGGCACATTTAAATATGAATTTTTTTTGCAAGAGTGATGAGAACAATACAGATCCATTTGTGATGGTCAAGGTACAGTACAATATTTAAATTAGTTTAAAGAAATATTACAAACAGACTTAGGTTTCAATTGCTAATAATTTATGTGAGTCACACATTTATTTCTTATTCACAATTATTATACTGTATTAGACATAATCAGTTTCAGTAATAACTTGTGTATTTTGTTGCAACCCAGTTCTTTTAGTTACATGCTGCATCCTAAATAAGTTAAGTCACTGAATTATGTTATTTACAAATAACTTAATGTACTAGTTACGTAATATACACACATTATTGTATATATATACATTTCCTGTACATGTGTATTTTGTACATATTGTACAGTTCCGAATGTGTTTTTCAGTTGGTATTGGTATAGTAAACTGTCCAGAATCAGTTGCAGGTTGTGAAATTTTGCAGTAAGGTGTGACACAGTTGCATAAATAAATATTGAAGATTTTGTATGTAGCCAGGCTTCTTAAATAGTAAAACAGCAGGGTATAGGTTTTAAGATGTATAGTAATTAATTTGATTTGTTTTATTTTTTCCTCATCGCCAAATTGGACATCAAAACTGCAGTAATAATTTCCATGACTATTGTGAAGTCTTACAGTATTTTCTCAAGGATGAAAATTATGAATTTGTACACAACTGTGGAAAATGTATGAAGATAGAAGGACTCGTCCCTCTAAGGCTAGGTTTATAAATTACTGTAAACACCCACGTACTACACGCACCCATGTAAGACCCGCACCCCCATTTTCAAATTCAAATCTGGATTTTTTTTTTTAATTTTTCAAAAACATTTAATTTTTTTTCTGACGCTAAAATGCTACTACTCGTTTTAAAAAACAGCGGAATTGATACTGCTACGTTGGGTTTGGCCGGCCGCAATTCAAAATAATGACCAACAAACATCACAATACATCACAAGAAAACAACAGTGTTGATATTCAGGCAAATAAATTCAACTCACCTATTTATTTACAAATGGCATCTTATACACGTAGAAAATAAGTTGGAGGAAGAAAAGGTGATACAGTCTGTACCCTAGACATCATCATCATCATCATCATCATCATCATCATCATCATCAACTCCATCATCAACTCCAACTCCAACTCCAGACTCGTCACTGCCGCCGCCATCTGCAGGGCTGTCCTTGTCATCCCAGGTGTTGTCTTCACTCCCATCTAGGGCATTGCTGATGCAGCATTTGTGGAAGCTCTTGACAACAAGCTCTTCTGGGATGAGTTCCCATGCTGTCTTGACCCACTCGCAAATCTGCGCCAAAGGTGGTTTCTTGAGACTGCCTGTCGGGGTGTAGGGTGTGCTTCACTGTGGCCATCCACTCTGTGTACAGACGTTTCAAATGGACTTTGAAGGTCTGTTCACGCAAACATCCAAGGGCTGGAGCATCGATGTCATGCCGCCTGGGACGATGACCTGGTTGGTGTTGCCTTCCTTAAGACGTTTTTTTACGTTTTCAGTCAGGTGCCCTCGGAAGATGTCCATGACGAGCATGCTTCTTTTTCTTAGAAGGGCTCCGGGGCGACGTTCCCACACACACTTCAGCCAGTCGATGACAAATTGGTTGTCCATCCACCCTTTCTCCTGCGCCCTATTGAAAATACCTGATAGCAACTTTTAGTTTTTCAGGATGGTTTTGCGCTTGAAGATGACATAGGGTGGCAGTTTTCTTCCGTCTGCTAATATAGTCAACATGACTGTGCATCTCTGCTTCTCATTGCCACCTGTGCGCACAGTAACTGATTTCGCGCCAGTAGCATTGACTGTTGTGTCACTGGGCATTTCAAAATAGACGGGTGTTTGGTCAGCATTGCCCATCTGCCCCATGAGGTAGGAATGCTGCTGCCATAACCGTATCACGTGCCGTTGATAAGCTAAAATCTTATCGTTGTAGGCCTCTGGAAGTCGCTGACAAACACTGGTTTTTCGTCGTATGGATAAACCATTTCTTTTATAAAAACGGTAAATCCAATTCGCACTAGCCTTAAATTCTTGATTTACACCCGATTTCCACGCAATCTTTAAAGCCTGGATCTGGCACATCTCCGTCGTAACCGCATATCCAAACTGCCGTAATTCAGTTACGTATGCATGCAATCTTTCTTCAACGGGTTGAAACTTGGCTTTCATGCTCCTGAAAGCACGCCTGTTCACATTGCGTTCTTACAACTTCACTTTGTCTTGTCGCCACTGCCTGATGCAAGACTCTGATATGTCGAATTTTCTGCCTGCCGCACGATTACCGATATTCTCGGCCTCAGCTATCACTTTTAACTTTTCACCGGCAGTAAATGAACGAAGCCATTTCGACATTGTACCGGGCTGATAACACTATGAAACGCGGAGAAAGAACAATGCCGGCTGTACATGACACAATGGCGACACGAAGTACCGGTAAACAGTCGCATTCCCGAGCATCCAGAACAACGGCCAAGTCATCCGCGCAGTTGCCAAGTCTCCCGTGAGTGCCAGCAACTCGCGCTGTCGCCAAGTTTACCGTTCGCGTCAACCCTCAAAATGGAAATTTTCCATGTACGACGCGCACCCCACTTTTTGACATCCAAATTTTGGAAAAATTATGCGCGTGGTACACGGGTGTTTACAGTACGTAACATTGCTAGAACGCTACAAACACATTTAGTAAAACACGCAACAAAATCTCAGTCGTTTATAACCATCACAAGCGACATATTGTAACCAACACTACCACTCGAAATTCCAAATAGGCAGCATAAAGTGTCTCTCTGTATTTTTCCATTATTTTCTTGCATATTTTATAAACGGGTATATGTTGATTTTGTATGTTCAATTTTTCGCGTCTTGCGTTGTTGCGTAATTTATGTACCTGGCCTAACACTGTATATCAAATTTGTTACTACTTTGGGGCTATGCCCCAACAACATCCCACCACTTCAAAGGTTGCTATAGTTCTGCCTACTCTACACAAAGCTCATCTACTCTGGTACGCTAAGTAACATATGATTTTCTCTGCCAATCATGGCCCTCCAACCATGGTAAATCCCTGAATTAACTTGTTCTCCATCCTACTAGTTTCGCACGCTATCTCACTCCAAGAGGGGCCATGCAAGTAAACAGAGATACTGTTACTGTAGACAAAAGAAGGAACCCTACCCATGAATACCTATCCAAAGACTGTGGAAATGGCAGCAGGCAGGTCTTCCCCTTGGTGGATAATTTGTCTGCAAAGTAAATAAGGAAAGATGTCCACCCCAATCAGAACATCAACCTTTCCCGGAACACCAAAGTGTGGATCAGCGAGACGAAGATGTGCCAGATGACTCCAACTGCTAACATCGAGAGGAACTGTAGGCAACACTGTGGTAATTTTTGGCAGAACAAATGCTGTCAGTGCCATTCGAGGACTTTTTGCACCTACTGGAGTGATTATACACTCTACAACACCTTTGGATAACTGCACAGGTGTTTGAGAATGCCCATATATTGGTATAGGCCGTTCGGAATAAAGTGAACACAAAATATTTAACCTTTGAAAAATATCACTAGCCGTTACTGCATATAATTCAACAGTGCCGATAGTCACTTTACTGCTTGTACGGTTGGCAACGAAATAACACAATATAGTTCCGTGTTTATTCGTATTTAAATTCAACAATACTGAAACAAAATCAATAGACAGCGATGTAATAGTATTTTATATAATTAATTAACTTCTTTTTTATAAAATTATATATGTACCTAACGACTGAACAATTTATCTTACACGCGCAAACATAAAGTGACGTGTCCCAAGAGGTTAGACTTTTCCCATCGTGAGCAGTTACTCGCGGAAAGATACGAATTGGCTGCAAATAGATCTTTAGCAGGGCTTTTTCGAGTGCTCACTTTATTCCGAACCGCCTAAAATGAGGTAATTCAATACATCTAACACACAGATCGGTGATGAAGCTGGACTGACTAGCGGAATCCAAAATAGCTCTAACAGCGTGAGATTCTCCCTCAACACTTGGTATGTTGATGAGGACTTTTAACAGCAGCACTGTAAAAGTAATATGAGCAGGATCTCCAGATGGAGAAACCATTGTGTGGGAAACTTGTGGCGCTGATGATGTAGACAACACACTTGAAAGGTGATGAGGAGGATGGTAACTCCTCAGGGATGTGAATTGAAGTATGATGCCTGGCACCACATGCACGACAGCTCGCTTTGGAGGGACAAGTCTGTAGAGTGATAGGAGAGCTGCAGACATTTTAAACACTGATTTTGCGACTTGACCATCTAGTATTGTTCTTTAGGGGGCAAGGCTAGAAATTCATACCATTGATACAGCCTGTGTTGGTTGCTGTTATCGCTGAGACAATTTTGTGTAGAAGGACTTACGATGAATGTTTTTGACGATTGTTGACGTACATTTATGACTGGTTTGCGAACATCAGAAAATTGAGGAGGTTTTTGTTTTGACAACTGAAAGAAAAGTATGCCATGACGAGATGATAAAACAGCTTCCTGTGCTTGGCAACATTTTTTAAGGAAGATGATAAACTCAGTCAAGGTAGGTAGAGCATCGCTGGTCAATGTAATTTCCAACTGTGCTTGAAGAGAAGTATCTAGTTTCTGACATATAAGTGGTAACAAGATTAAATTCCTCTGTTTCACATGTATCTCCAGGGCTTCAAGTGTAGCTAAATTATCTATGATGATGGTTATCAACTTTCTCAATGATGTAGGAGATTCACTGGACACTGAGGGAGCATATAGTAATGTATCCACATGTAGTGAAATAGTTAATCTTTTATTCTCAAGTCTATCAACCGGAATTTTCCAAGTAATCGCAAAATTTATATCTATTATTGGCAGAGCCATATCTTACTGAACGGTACCCCTTAAGGGATGATTTCAGTTAAGATAATGTTTCAATAGCTGTCAAGTCGGGATGGTTGGTGATAGTATGGAGAACAAGTTTGAGAAATTTAGCCACTGTTTGGGGTCTCCAGAAAAAGTTGGAAGCTCTATTTTTTGGAGTTGAACATGGGCCTTTGTTCTAGGAGAGATAGTAGAAGCCATATGTTGTTGTTTTTCATCCAGTGAATTAAAAAGAGCCATGGTGTAATATTACCTTTGGTCAAACACCTCTAGGCATGCTGCATGAGCTTCAACATCAAAGTCAGTTGAGCCATCGCCAGCAACTCAGACAGTCAGGTAATCAGCTTCAAAATTCAATTTTACGGCAGGAAGCTCGCGCACAGTAGCGCAAAATAGATTGTGCTGTGTGGGATCATTAAGATTGTATGATCGTGTAAGTTCGGCCTTCTGACAAGCGAAGACATAATAGAGCTGCCTTAAGATCTGCCATAATTTATAACGACGACAATGAAAAAAAAGTAGCAGAGAACATCACTTAGTCCCTAATGCAAGGTGAAAGAGCAACTGACACTTCGCATCAAAATAAACAGTAACAACAACACTGCTGAATCATAATCTCACAAATTACGTATCACCAATGTGATAAAGGAAACAAAACGAAACTTGTGTATGCATATCGTTTTAAGCTTGGAGTAAAATGAACTTGTTTTATTTTCTGTCCATTAAACCACTCGTAAACACCGAAATCCCGTGCAACACAGTTACCTGATCCCTCGATGCCAGACACTGAAGCACTGTAGACACTGCAACTAAATGAAAATGCCGATAAAACCCAGAATTTATCCAGCCTGGAGGACCAATCTTTGAACTTGAACAATCCACATGAACAAAAATTGCACCACGAGACAAGAAAGCTATTTTGACACCATCTTGAGTGCACAAAATTGTTTATTTATTTCCAGCATGTCTTCTTTAGTGGCGTCACAAACATAGAAGAAATAAGGCGGGAAGTTCCAGTATATAGTCAGTCTCTATCTATACAACTCAAGGGCTTCAACAGTAACCTTACTTGGCTTTTGTATATATTTTGACTATGCCATGTTTATGTTGTCAAAATGGCAGCCATTTTAATATTTTTCGATCTAAGTGGACGTCTACGGAGCCGTATTTTAGGAATTACATAAAACTCGGTACCCATAAAGAATCTAGTAAAATGAACTAACTTTTATGCAATTAGTTTATGCAGTGCTCATAGTTTCACAATGGCTACAGTTTTTCTCATAATGTCATATCTGAGGAAATATTTTATTGAATTTCATCAAACTCGGTATGTGCATATCAAATACTTTGCTGACTTTTTTACTTTTGTGTATTTCAATCATGTTTTTAAAATAGCTGCTATGTTTATATTTTTAGCATAATAAGAAATATCTGAGAGAATATTTTTCAGATTTTCATCAATCTTGGTACACATATAATGCATACCGAAGCTGACCTGACTTTTGTGTATTTCGTTCATCTTGCGTTAGAATTTTGGTTTTGGTGGCAATTTTTATATTTTTAACTTAATATGGTATGAGAAAATTTCATTGAACTTGGTACACTCTTGTGTTATCTTTTATAGGCTGGAACATATTACTGTCTGGGCAGACAACCAATGAACAGATAGCTAAACTTAATTGTACACAGCACTTTGGAATGTACAGGTTATTGAATCCTCGAAATTTCCGGGACTAACAATACGTAACCCTAGGGTTTTGGAGAGAAAAGAGATTAGTGCTTGATTATTTTACAGACAATCTAAATTTCCAGATTGTTTGCAAGTGAAAATAACGTATTGTCATGCACTCTCTCCCTTATCTTCACAGAAAGGCGTTATCACAGAAGATCCAGAAATTCTGTGAATTAACTTTTCACTGCACGGTGTTTGTCGCAGAAAGTGTTTAGGTACATGCTTGAATTTACCCACCAATAAACGAACATGTCCTGAATCACTCGAGACATGGTATGATCAAAATAGTCGCGCCATAGCCTTATAAACGCACAATAGTTAGTGAGTATACAAATGACCGTGAATATGTGCGACAGGTATCTACTAGGTAGGAACAGCGATAGAATCACAAAAATAAAGCACAAGTTAATGAAGATGTGATAGGCATGCATCCCATAGCAAAACCCACAGATCTGTGGCATCATCCTGCCACGATTTACGCCAACGGAGAACAGTGTGTGACCCCACTGAAAATCGAACATGGAACCTCTGTATGGGAGGCGATTGATGTGACTGCTCCAATAAACAATCACTAATGATTAATTTGTCCAAACTAATACCGTAATGCTAGAGAAACATACCTATGAATTTAACCTGAAACAAAGCACAAAGACAACTTATGTACTTATTTGTATATTTCAAATTTTTTTAGTGTCTGGTCCATTAATGATTAATCTGCGAAATTTGGTAATTCGTGAATTTATTGTGCTTTTATTTTTTTTAATGATAGGACAGTTTTATACCCATTACCAAGTACGTACACAACAACGCTTCTACTAGGACCGCAATAACACGAACGGATAGGTTGTTTACCTCACAAGTGTCGCTACTGTGTGAATATGGCAATGTTGAGCTCCATCATTATTACATGAGAGAACCATAAAACAGAGTACATTTGTGTCATTTTTAAATTATGAAAATTAAATTTTTTTTTTCAATAGTTTGGGTCATACTATTGTGTTACGAACGGGGGTAATTAAAGCACTAACTTTCTTCTTTGTGAATCAGTAGTTGAAACCTTTTAAATATCATATACAGAAGTTTTATAGCCAGTTATATGTACTACGAAATACTACGAATTTTGTGTTGACTCGTCAACTGCCCCCTTAACCTTGACTCATTACTTTAAAAGATAAATCACTTTGCGGGCCACTGATGCAGTAAATATGCTAAAAATTACTTGTGATTTCATTTAATTAACATTAAAATTAATCAGCTTTTTCAATTCATGTAATGTGATAGGTTTCATTCTCACACATTAGAAAATGGCATGGTACAAAGAGACAAAAACAACATAGGCTTACAAGCAAACAAAATGCACGTGAAATAAAAAGCTTGAACACATGTGGACGCATTAATAAAATTAACATTCAACAAAATATATTACGATTGAGACAAAAATAATCAGGTCTAACTGTAGAAATTAATTTTCTGTTTTAGACAGCACTTGTACAGCACTTGCATAATATATAAATACACAAACAGGTTGGTAGCACGTTCAATGTTGGGACGGAAAGTTTCATACAGTAGTCGCAATCCAATAATCCAATAGAGTAATTTCTTAAAGTGATTTTGAAAGTCATGAAGTTAATTAATGAACGTGTTCACAAAGAAACCGCAAGCTCACTCAGAAAAATGTGAGAGCAGAATAGCTGACGTGCTGATGGCGGCCAACATAGTGGATTAGCATGACAATGTTGCCAGATCCAACAATTCCGGAGTTGCCACATCATCTACTTGACAGATACAACGGAGTTAAGTAGGTATTCTTGATTGATCATCAGGGGTTAGCCAAGTTGCGATTGAATGCTTCCAAGAAATAAGCTCGGTTCACTTTTTGGACGCAAGCTTATTTCACTCGAACTACTATTTAAACAACTCATGTTGAAGTTTCACTTTCCTCCTGACTAACCTCGTGAGTTTTTATAGCCGCCTATACACTGTACCTAGTCGCATACTCCGGTATCTGTGGGTTCATTCCCTATCTTAAGAAAATACAAAAACACATTTAACTTAGTAGTTCTGTTGTGCCATATGCATAATGTAATTTTGAAAAACCTTGACGTGTTTAGGTACGTAACATTTTATTTTTCATCCAATACTGTGTGAAATTATTTAGGATAACATCTTCAGTGCAACATACTGATCATGACTGTTGCACAGAAAATAAATAACATTTAGCAGTCCTAAATACGTTATAGCAAATATGATTTATTATGAGGGTATGTAATTTATTTAACTAATTGCAGGCCTAACCAAATAAAATTTTGTATTCGAAAGTTCTGCAAATGCAAGTAAATGTTAATTATGCACTCATCTTTTGACGATAGAGGATGTTAAGTTCTTCAGTTATTTCCATGATAGAACCTTTCTTCATTTCACCTCCACCCATTAATAATAGAAAAGAGAGAGAAGCAACATATTAGCTAACATTTCCTAACTAAATTATGTTTACATCACTTTCAGAAAAAACAAATGTAAACACAAAACCAACGTTGTGTACAATACGATGGCTAACAGTTGTACTGCAAGCCGGCATACATCCTTGTGCATGGTTCATCTGCAGCCACCTGCTATGTCACCTCTAAAATTAACAACATTTATTTTAATATGCGCTAAATGTAAATAAATATACATTTTATTACATTTCGTGAAAATAAATATATGTATGAGATTCCATTCAACAATTTTCAGTATTTTAGCTGTTTTCCATAATATGAAAAACTATTTCTAAAACATCATTGACAACCTTCCTACAACTATTGTATCACACAAGTGTTTACTAAAACACACTTTTAAAATAAGTAGCCTATAACAAACTATTTTTGCCCAATGCTCTTGGATGTGTAATAATATTCAATAACTTAAATATTTTCTCACCATATTGATGTTTTATTTGCTAACATTTTTGCATGGTACTAATAGAATTATTCCTAGTGATTTTTTTCAACAGTTTGTTTCTAAAAGTATCTTCTTACCATGCGGCACCTATAATCTGAGGGTTTTTATTTATTTTTTCCAACCTCCGATCGGCTGTGATAAAAAAAACTGGAGTGAATTGGGAAATTATTTT
The DNA here is from genome assembly GCA_003012365.1 of Medauroidea extradentata. Taxonomy (NCBI): domain Eukaryota; kingdom Metazoa; phylum Arthropoda; class Insecta; order Phasmatodea; family Phasmatidae; genus Medauroidea; species Medauroidea extradentata. Next base: position 16,066 of record PNEQ01001421.1, read on the forward strand.
AGTGTCAAAAAAAACGTACATCTTTACACTATTTTTCCACATAATCACAGTGTAGATTGAGGCATTTGTCGTACCGATGCACCAGCTTTCCAATACCCTCTGTAAAGAATAATGCCTCCTGCCTATTCAGCCTTGTCCCCTGAAACCTCTTGTTGTGATTACAGTATGCTCAGTAATAGATTCTCGTAATCGTAAGTGAATCGACACGTAGTGTTTACCCCCTTTCACCAACCATGTGGAGCGGCCAGACTCATATCTCGGTATCGGCAAGCTGGTGCATTGGTACGACAAATGTGCCTCAATCTGCACTGTGATTATGTGGAAAAATAGTGTAAAGATGTATGTTTCTTTTGACATTAAAATAATTTCCCAATTCATTCCCGTTTTTTTTATTACAGTCGATCGAAGGTTGAAAATGAAATAACCCTCGTATTTACCAATGTAGTTTTACATTAAATTTGTGTACGTAATTATGCTTCACTATGTAACAGTATAAACAATAATTTTCAGGCTGTTTGTGTTGATGTTGTGCCAACCAATCGTCCAGCAGTCCTCTTCATTTTGGTTCGTGCTTCAGAGCTGAACAATCTGACAGAATTTAGAACAGAATGTCCAACAGATTCTCAAACTCCTGAATGTATTTCTACTGATAGAAAATCAAGGAGAAAGAGGAACAGAGCAGGAAGGGTTGTAGCGAGAAGATTTGGAACAGGCTGTCTTCGTATTCTGCAACCGTTATATTTACCAAGACTAGACAGTGAGCTCTCTCATGACCCGAACAGTCCAGCCTCAGTCTCATCATATAAGGTATAATCAACAATTTGTAGTGGATGACATATTTTATATTGTATAAGTATTTAATTCCAATTAAGTCATTGACTTTGAATACTAAAAAATTAAATTACACTTTGAACTCTATCCAACTGTGCTCCTTTTTAAATATTTTGTGGGACCTTTGTTTTTTAAGTCCTTTATATAGAGCACAGGATTTTCTTTGACTTGTTTTCAGCACAGAATAATGGAAATCGGTAGCATTTTCATAACTCATAATTGCGTGATTGTTTTTGTTGGACTACTAGCTTGCCCCATTTTTCTCTTTCAATCATTAATTGTCTTGGAAGACACTTGCAGACAAAAAAGTATAGCAAGGGTACCTGAGTTGTCAGTTTACATGCATATACTGTAGTATATATCGTCACTGATTTTATGAAATTTCCTATGTGTTAAAATCAAATTTTTTCAGGAGAGAGAAAAAACGTATAGACACTAACAGTGTTATGGTACAAGCAGTAAAATGTCTTAAATGCATAATTTCTATCCATCTGTGTAAAATGTAGTACAAACACAGGCACAGAGAAAATAACTGTAATATACTATTTACAATTTGCCATATAGGAGGTTTTATAAAATCAACGACGATGTGTAACATTTTCAGTGAAATATTTGTACAGTGTATTTTTTTTTTTTACTTTTTCCCCCGATACTTGAAATTTTGTGAAATTTTTTTAAATATATAAAGTGGTGTTTTGTAGTTTATTATGTTATGTACATTAAGGCTAAGGATATATTTTTTAACTTAGTAGTCACATTCATTAGTAAGAAATGAGTAATCTGGTATTGCTAGTAGCATCTCATAATGATATTCCTACAATGATTATCTCAACCTACATCATATTCATTATTTGTTACTTCGATATCTGTTCTAATAGTCGCACAGTTGTGCAGTGATTCTGCAAGAAATGTGTAAAAAACTGGATGAAGACATTACAATACTTTTGAAGGAACGCCCAGATGGCTTATTGTTTAAGCTGGATGATCTGAGATTTACTTCAGTCACAGATTCTTTGTTGTCAAGATATTTTTCTCTTGGTTCATGTAAGTTTTAGCACATACATACTTCTTAGATACTGTAAAATATTTTATTGTTAAGTACAGTAAGATATTCATAAGAAATATGGCAACGGTTAAGTTTAATTTAGATTTAAAAAAAAAAATAATGTTTTTGAAGCTGCAGCCTGACGTTTTGAATTTACAACTAACTAAATCTGTAATATTGCAGAATGAGTGATATTTAGTTTTGTTTCTCAAAAAGCTACGATACTGTTTGATGGATTCATAAGTAGGTAAGTAGTTATATATGTTCTGGGAAAAGTAATTCATGGTATTTTTCAGACAGTTTCAATTTTTCCCATGGAAATTTCTTTGAGTTAACCAAATGCTAATATTTTTAAACATTAATTTAAAAATACAGTTTAGTTTCACTTTTATGCCTTGGCAGTATGTCATTTAATTAAGTATAGTGACTAACATGTAAGTGTAATGTCAAGACACCTGCTGAATATTTTGCATGTACGATTACTATTAGTAATGTTACGTTGTTAGACACAGGGTGATGACATGAACGGTATATTTTGGTCTTGCCATCATCAGCATCTATTGTCTTAAATAGTATTAAACTAGATGATGTTGCAAGCACCCACCAGTTACAGTAGAGTGAACCCTCAATTTTTACAAGTTTTTATTTTCAAAAGTATCAATTTTAATGTAAGCATTATTCTGAGGAACTGTCTGGGAAAAAAAAATGCAATCATATAGCAATAAGTTACAGTAATAATATGTTTCAAAAAGTACTTGCTTGCTTAAAATTAAAAATTTTCTTTTGATTCCTTAAATAAGTCGGCCTACTTTGTATCAACATATGAACAAATAAGTTGGTAACAATGTTATGAAAGTTGTAGCTAAAAATTAATGCACACAAAAGTGCTTCATTAGCATAATTTTTATTGCTTCCTCTCTTCTGAATGCAGTTCTTCAAAATAAGAATTCTCTGACCACATTTTTACGCTTCAGAGTAATAATGAAATCTATAACATAAATTGTGAATGAAAAATAACTTACAAAATATTGCCTACATTTTATTTTTAAATTCAAAGAATATTGGTAGTGTGAAAAATTAAAACAATATTAATTCTTGAGATGTTCGAGCGTTATGGTACTATTTGTATTGTACCAGTCAGTAGGAAAGGAAATATAAACTAAATTTTTTTTCCCCTGGAAATATTTTGCTTAAACTCCTGGAAAGATGTTCATAACATTAACAGCACATATGTAAAAATAAATTATTGTTTTTGACAAGTACAAAAGCTTTCCACAATTTCAGTTTTTTTTTTTTTTTTTTTTTTAGAGAGAAACATATGTATGTTCTGTGTGTTTAG
>PNEQ01001421.1:19380-48681 GCA_003012365.1 Medauroidea extradentata
GGACAATCGCACACATGCAGTGCATTGTTGCTGGTGCTCTGGAGGCAATTGTTGCTGCCAGCAAGGCCATACCGCTCACAAAACTATGCTTGCAGCAATAAGCTCTTTTGATAAACACCTGGATCTGCAGTATTATGTCACCTAGAAACTTGTAGGTGAAATACGCTGGTTGCAGGTAGAGCTGAGAAAAATTCCTCCAACAAACCAAGATAGCTCTTCTATTATTGAGAGGACTATCTGCTGCCTGTAGTTTTAGTGTTAGAGCGATTGGAATTTCAGAATGCAATATTACACCTATTCATGTTTCTGTCTGCATGTTCATGCTTGTGAGTAATCTTACTCTTGTATATTTTAGTCTCAAGATATAATTAATAGCTTAGTAGTTTTTTTACAGTCTTTTATAAGACTACAAGAGTAAAGTTGTTTGTTGTTTCAACTTATAAGTTGTACATATTTCTATTGCATAATATTTTTATATGAAATTCATACTATACCGTATTTACTCACATACAGGTCGTGGCAATTTTACCAAATTTGATCGGGTGAAAATGAAGTGCAACGTATAAGCAAAGAAACATTTTTAAAAAAATTATTGAGGAAATAAATGGGAAACTACCGGTAAATAAGTTGATATAGGTACACACCGTATATGTATAGGCAAATTTATTTACAATGTACACATAGTTAATTAACCAAACGAGTTTTCATAACAAGAAATCAAACACAAAAAAAATTAAAGGCAACATTGCACAAAATCAATTAAAAATACGTCATTATTTACAGGATTATCACAGTATTACAGTCAAAATTACACAGTCTGAACACTCACCAAGTGTTTACCTACTCGTTATCTGAGTCAGACTCAGACGCACTAGACTAAGCTGGGTCGTCAACGTCGTCGTCTTGTTCCCAGATCGCATCGTCTTCAGTAACATCTATCACGCAGGAGATTCCAGTTTTCTTGAAACTCCTCACAATTATATCGGGCATGATGAGAGCCCAACTCCTCTTGATCCATTCACACACCATGAGCAACGATGGTCTTTTATTTTCCGCCTTTCGTCACCTCTTGCGTTCCGCTCGCCATCCACTCCCTGTACAGGTGACGGAGATGCCCCATGGAAGGCTTGTTCACAGAGACGTCAAGCGGTTGTAGCATCGCCGTTAGGCCACCAGGATAACTGCAAGGTCTGTCTTTGACTCTTGCAGTTTTGCCTTGACGAATGCTCGCAGCGTCTTGTGCTGTGAAGCCGCCGCTTCATCCTGCCCGTTCCATATTCCCGCACCTAATGTTTATTCTTTCGACCCTTATTACTCCCGCACTTGTCAGTGCTCTCTAACCTGACACCAAGTATTTCATATAAAACCTACCTAACCTTTCCTTTAGTTATTCTTCATTCACAAAAACCCTGGGCAAGGATATTTTAACGAATATTTCGTATGAGACGTCTTGCCACCTGTAGATATGCCTCCCGCAGCACAGAAGACAACAGAGGAGGGAAGGACCACCCCCTCGCGTCCGCGCCGTCTCTTATTAGGAAAGCGCCAGCCAATCACTACAGACCGCCCCGAGAAGGATATAAAAGAGAGAGCAAGAGCCACCGTAGTCAGTCAAGATCCATTCGCCTCTCAGTACAGTCGCATCCTACATGCCACAGTTCGTCATCGAGTAGCGATCTGTTTACCACTTGATCTGAGCAGTACCTCTGCTACAACTGAAAGGTTCAGTTCTACTGCGGTAGATTTCTCTATCATCACCGTACCTTCAAGCTATATCTCCAGGCCCGGAAGACCGGCGACCGCCGGATCCCTTCCAGAAGCGCCCATCACGACCATGAGAGCCTTCTACGCCAGCTGTCCAGCTTCGCCGACCAAGAGCAGCTTTCCGAGGCGTTGTCACCTGCATCAACGACTCTCCCCACGGAAGCTAGTGCTCTTCAGTTCCTTCCTACATGCCCTTTAGGCATTTTAGGCATAGAGTGTTTCAGTTTTCATTGTTGGCGTATGCCAATAAACCACGCAGCAACATCATTCCTTTCTTTTCTTCATTCGCCATATATTCTATTGTTGACAAACCCATCTGACTGCTAGACACCTGTGACCCCTGCATTTCATAGGATCGCCACAGGAGTTTGATATCGGGTCGTCATAAGCATCCTACATCTGGGAGGAGGCGTAAGCCGCGCGCTTTCCAGGTTTTCTACTTTACGCCCTCTGGAGGTAGCATGACTACACTGTGCTCTTTCCGAGCGGTGTCGGGTTTTGTCTTGACTGGGAGAGGTCAAAAGTCATAGGGACGTGCTGAGGCGCACTTCTAGCGCTCCTCTACAAGTCCGCCTGCCCAGCGCCAACAATAGTCCCGCCGCATTAAGGCTTTACATGCCATAACATGCGATCCTAAGAGATATCTTATACCAACAAATAGCTAGCCTTACCATTACACCTTCATTTGAGTCACAGTCAGGCTATGCCTAAGAGGTCAGGTAGGAAGTTGAGGGCCAGACAGGAGTTCGCTAAGTTGGTACAGAAGGCACTGGCGGTTAGGGATCCTGAGACAGGGGTGTATTGGATCCAGAGGGAGGTCCCCGCCGCCGCTCGACGAGGCACACCGCTAAACGGCCACACCATTCTTCGTCTGGCATTACAGTCACCTGGTGGATCAGCCTTCCTCCATACCCATTTCAGTCTCAACCCCATCCTCACCTTGTGGACCCACATCCGACGCAACTCCTAACCTCTGCACCTTCGTGCTCTCCTGTCCGGGGGCTCAGCACCCCATTGTTGCCACTTCCTCCCATCCACCTTCGGCTACACCTACTGTGGAAGAACAACCTCCAGTGCAGCGCTAGTTTCCCTCGCTGTATATCCCTTACGAGGTGGGGAGAGTCCGACGAGGAAGGCGGCGGTCGACGTTTCGGGAGTGCATCCTGGGGTAAAGCACGCTGCCGCCCACCCATTGTGCCCTCGCCGACAGACTAACCGCTCCCCATCAACGCGTCAGCCTTAACGCCCTCAGCCAAATGTGCGCGGAAGCTATCCCACACCAACAAGGCCTTTTGTTTTAGAAGACCCATGGCCACTGCTCCCACACAGTTTGAACCCAATCCTTTATGAGCTCAGCATCCATCCAACCCTTCTCCTGAGTACGGACATGAATTCCCGGAGAAAACTTTTCTCCCTTAGGCTGAGTCTTCCGCTTAAAAATTACATAAGGTGGCAACTTTCACCCGTCGCTGTCACTGACAGCATTACTGTACAACACAGTCTTTAATTTCCAGTAGTGCGGATAATCACACTTGACTGACCTCTCTCCTTGACTGTTGTGTTCTGTGGCATGTCGAAAAAAACTGGTGTTTGATCAGCATTTGCAATCTGGGAGAGGAGGTAGTCATTCGTTTGCCGCATCCGTAGAACGAAGTGGTGGAACTCTGACACTTTGTTTTCAAAGTCCTTCGGCAATTTTGGTCAGAAGGATGTTCTCCGTCGAAGAGAAAAATTCTCACGCCGCATGAATCTGGTTGCCCTCCCACGACTGGCTTTGAAATTGCAGTGCGGTATGCACCGTGCACGTGCTATCTGTCTCCCCTTGCACATTATCATTTCTAACGAAATGCTGCAGGCATTGTTCCGCAGTTCACGAATGTACTGAGTCACTTGCGCGTCAACGTCAGGAAACTTGCCACGTTTCGGTCCTCTAAATGCACGCACTGTAGAAGTAGTGTTTTTAAGTCGTCTTTTTGTTTCCTCCAGCCACAAATAAGTTTCTCACTAACAGAAAATGCCAGTTCCGTGCCCCGATTCCCATTCTCTTCCGAAAAAACTATCACTGGCAACTTGAACGCGGCCGAATATGAATTACGCTTTCCCATCACGCAAACCACTTAACAAAAAATACTTCTCGCCGTCATTAAATTAAGGTGCTACCTATATGGGGGGAATCTTAAATACCAAATTCAAGACCTCAAAATATGGGTGCGACAAATATGCAATGGCAACCTGTATGTGAGTAAATACGGTAGTTTATTTTTAGTGTCATAGTTTATGTTGTGATGTTGGAGAGTGAAATTGTAAATATACATATTATTATTAAAAACCTTGTAGATATTATATTTTCACATAAAAACAGTGAAGCATTTCATGTGTGATGGTAGTGAACAAGAAACGAACTTGTGTAGAGAATACACACTACAAGGTTTTTATTATAAGTTTTACATTGGATTTCAGTGGCTGAATTTCTGTAAAATTGGGAAATGTTTAGTGATGGGTCGATTCGGATTCCAGAATCGATCGATTCCATCGATTCCACTGGAATCGAAATCGAACCGAATCCCTGGTTTTGGAATCGATATGACCGATTCTTTAAATTAAAAATCCCTGTGAACATATTTCAGTTTCACATGTATCACTGATCGGCCAGAGTGATTTTGTGTACAAACCGCTAATTATTTGAGGTTTCTGATATTATTGTCCCCGATATAGTGCACAAAAATGCAATTCTAATTCCATTGGTAAACGTCAACTATAAAATAAAAACTTGTTCGTCAATGATCGTCGTCACATTTGTTTAGACAATTACTTTGAATTACATTCAGTATCAAAAAAGTACTTATACACCATGCTGGACAGCTACTAACGCCTATATACCCAAAAATAAAAACTACAAATCATCGCATAACCGTCGTATCACAACGTTTTGTTTACGTTTCTGGACCAGAGATGTTAACTACGTTCAAGTCCGAAGTACGACACTACTAGAACAAAATAGATGCCGCAAGAATGGATTATAGTTAGTACCAAAATATTCCACTGGAATGAAAATGGAACATCATTGCGCTACTAGTTTCATAGTCCGCCATCTTTAGTGTTTGTCTCGTGCGTGGACTTTTCCAACTGAACGTAGCATATCTATGAAGTCTCAAAATATGAATGAAGTTTGTAAACACTGCAACGGTAATAAACTGTAGCGAATATGTAATAAAATTGTTCCGTCGTTAATTGTAAATCACTTTTTAATTCACAAATATTTTAAAATGTATGTCGGCAAAGCAGAAAAATATTGCTTTTTTTTTTTTTTTTTTTTTAAATTACGACTCGCTGAAGCCGAAAACAAAAACTTGAAGGGAAACCGAACTTGGAAAACTATTGTATTGGTCGGTTTTTATAATAACCAAAAGTTCCTATTTACCGGTAAATTTTTATTCACAATATTTACTACGTAAGTACCGGTAAATACTGCTGATCACGAAATGTGTTCCCACCAAATGTGCATATTCAATTACAGTATGCACAAAATTAGGTTGCCAAACAAAACCAACCTAACCTCCAAGGCCTAGTAAGTTATATAATTGAGTCAAACTGCACAGATCTCATTTTTATAAACATACAAATAGTTCTATATGTTTGTTTTATGTATGTAACCTAGTTCATGTAATTGCATTTCTTTCAAAGGGACTATGAAGGTTTTATGTATAAGAAAATAAAATGAGATAAAAAAACTTAAAAGAAAGCCTTAGAATCGGACTCGGAATCGAAGAATCGAATCCCAATTTTAAGAATCGATGTTGGAATCGGAATCAGTGTATTTTAGGAATCGACCCAACACTAGAAATGTTCATACTATCTGATAACTTTATTTACTTATTTACTGTTGACACAAACATTAAATGTTTGGAGGGATGTAAACTAGCAGTAAGAAAGGAAAAAAATATATATATACAATGATTTTTGTATGCATTATATACTTTGGATAAAAATTTGACGTGGTTTCTTGTTTGTTCTTGTGTTTTCAGCAAGCCGAAGGAAGACTGATAAACCTGAACTATGTTGCACATTTCCAGAGACTCCTAGCAATGCTCATATGTTGAAAATTGTTAAGGTAATGTTATGAATAAAATTTATACAGTGTAAAAAATTCTAACTTTTGTAAAGTTTAATTTGTTGACAAATGTAGGATAAGTATAAACTATCAATAGTATTTTTTGTAAAAAAACATGATGTGCAGTGTTGCATCAGTCGTGTACCATATTACTGTATTTGTTATGCACCGCGCTGGTCCCTGCCCTAAACCAAGGACTCTCACTATCTGAGACCTTGTCGAGAGCCTCAGTATCATGTGCTGTGCTGATGATTTTGTGGCATTAAATTTACTGTTCCGTTCCTGTGCTTCATTATGAGACAAGACTTGCATCCCAACCAATACAACTCAATGGTTAATGCTTTTGGACTGTATGTAATTGCAATCTTTACCTGTTGCATAGTTTCAGCTAATCTAAACCTCCTAGGTTAAATCAATTAAATAAAAGGACAGAAGGGTGAGGTACTCACAGGTTAGTATTTCTTTATAGCTTCACACGCTTGTCCACGTACAGTGTAGGTGTGTGTGAATCTATCAAGAAGTACAAGCCTGCGAGTACCTCAACCGTCTCTCCTTTTATTTAATTGATTTAACACAGTGGCCAAAGCCTTCTTCACATAACTTCTAATAAGCCTCCTAGAATATTAAACAACCTAAAGGGCACTTGTCTTCAATTTTTGAAACTAGTCTGATGTTAACTCTGGACGGAGCACATTTGTGAAATATTATTTATACCTCCATTTTAGTCACCGTATTTTTGTTCTCGTCGTTCTTGTACATTATTATCAACATTTTAATGCACATTGTTTTGTTCTGGTCTTTTTAACTGTTTTGGCTTGGTTTTCATATTACATACCAACGTATTCCTGTTTCAGAATTATGTGTATAGGTTCATTGACTGACTGACATATCAAGCTACAGCCCAAACTGCTGGATCTAGAAACGTGAAATTTTTATTATGGGTTCCCCTCCAGCTGTAGGCAAGTACTAAGAAAGGGTTTTTCGAAATTAGACCCCTAAGGGAATTAAGTAGAGGTGAAATGTGTTTTTAATGATTCACTGATATATCTCGAACCTTAGAAACTATCGCCATGATTTTCTCTTAAATGGGGCAGTATTACAAATATACATTTAGCAATTTCAAGATTTTTTGAAATATGACACTTGAGGTAGAATGAGGTGGAATGTATTTTCGATTAATCCTCAATATCTGTTGAAGGTGAAATGTGTTTTCGATCAATCCTGAATATCTAGCGAACCTTAAAAACAGGATGAGTACAGATTCAGCTGGATGTTTGGGCAGATGAAGTGAGAATATGTGGAATGAAGCTCGGTGCCAAAAAAAAGTGAAAGTGAATGGAGTGAACTGAACCAGGTGAATAGAATAAATTTTTTGAATATACATATACAGGTCACTTGTTGAAAGTAAAGGAGGAAACCGGTGTACAGTAGGGTTGGAAACTGCATTGGACGATAATGACGATGATCTAGCAAATCTTTTAAGAAATAGAGTTGATTTTTGCTTCAAAAAAATTAGTATGTAAATTCCCAAAAAGTGATTTCAAGATGTTTCAAGAGAGGAAAAACATTGTTTTACGAAATTCCCAATATAACTATATCCCATCAAGCTGTTGTCATTTTCACTTATATTCAATAACTATACAAATTTCTTAAAACAGGATTTCAAGATTTTTGAAATTTGATGCTTCAGGATGTGAAAAGATATTGTAGCACGTCAGCGCTTCAACTGACCACTGTAATATTAGTGTATTTTTAATTATTCCTCCAGAGGTATCAAACCAGTCGAGATATAGAAGTCCTCTTTGCAACAGAATATTGCTTGTGTATGATACCAAAGTACCATTTCAGTATTTTCAGAAACTTGACCCTAAAAGTGATTTTAAAAATTAATTGAGTGAAATGTGTTGTCAGTTAGAAGTGTTTGGATTCCCACAAAAAAACCACAATAACTGAGAGTAACTAGGTTTGAAAAACTAAGAACAAACACAAAAATTACAGAAAAGTGAAAAAAGGAAGCAAGGTTTAGCTATTGCCAACAAATTTTTATAAACAAAGTGTAATCCTGAAGTAGCAACATAGTCAGTATGCAATAGAAAAACCAAACCAAAACAGTTAAACAAACCAGATAAAAAACAAAGAAGATGAAAATGGCGACAATAATGGACGAGAATAATGAGGACCAATAAACAGCGACTGAAATAAATTATATATGCAGCCAACACTGTTGTTTACATTCAACAAAAGTGTTCAGATTGTCATAAACACCTTTTGAATACTTATTGAGAGGTCACATTAATTTTAAGTTGGGTGAAATTTGTCGTCTTGTATTGTAGGATATTCATTAGTTTTAATTTATGATGTAACTGTTTAAACTTCTTCTCTTACCTTCGTTTTTCTAATTATGGCACTGGATATGTCAGAAAATGAAACAAATTCATGGGCACATTTTTTTTTTTTGCAGAAATGTTGAAAGAGGTTTAAAGATATAGGTACAGTTAGGAAGGCATGGGTTTTAATACACTCTAGTTGTATCCTATGTACGTATGTTTATTGATAGTGGTTAGTGATAGGTTAATTTTTAATTTTTATGATCCATTTGCAAGTCTCAAAGATAGGTCATTGACAGTTTACCAAGTCAGTGTTGCAACACAATTCCAGCAGTACATAATTTCAAGGAGGTGAAGTGTGCTGCTTGAATGGCTCTTTCTCTCAGCCTGCTGGTGAAATTGCACTACCTATACCCATGTCCCATTCTGAGGCAGAAATCCTTGGTGGTGGTTGATGTGTGTGTGTCCGTGTGCATGTGCATGCATGTGCGTTGGTTTGAGGGAAGGAAGTACTGACCGACTATAGAAACGTATAAGATGGTAATCTATAAATGTAAACTCCCAGTGTAGAGGAAGAAAGTACTGACCAACAACGGAAACATAGGAGGAGGTACTCTCTAAATGTAAACTGTCAGTATATAGGAAGGAAGTACTGACCAACTATACAAACATAGGAGGCAACAGCAGGGGATTTAAGCAATTATTTTAGTGGAAGGGGGGTGGGGGATGGAAGTGTATCCAAGTTCGGGTCGTAACGGAGGAGTATTCTTTAAGAAATAGATATACGCACACCCAATACAAAACATGGGGGGTCCGGGGGTCCTCCCTCGGATAGACGTGGATTTTTAGGTGTAAAATGGTAATATTTTTTGTGATAAATTATGCTGTTAAAGGGAAAACCTTTGTGCTTACAAAAAAAGTATTGTGATGCGCAAAATGGTTGCCACCATTATTAATAAGAGTTATAGACATCAACAGTTATCAATTATCATAAATTACAGATATAATAATAAACATGTCATGTGACCATTCATTCTTCTCATCTTGTCAGGAAGCCGATTAGACAGTTTTTATAAAGCAGTTATCTGTGTACAGTATTTTACTTGGGAAAAACAGAAATGTATATATTTTGTCTCTGTGGAAACAGCAGGTGCACTTAGCAAGCATCTGGGCCTTCTTTCCCTCACTTCTCATATAAACCACCCGTAGCGGCCGGACGAGAGGGTAAGAAAGACAGCCAATAGTATTTAAGATACAAATGTTAAAATGTTATAATAACTAGAACATAACAAATTTTAGGAATTAAGGAAAACACGTAGGTTAGTTGTCAAAGAGTAGCGAAAAGAAATTGAATGATTATAGTAATAAATACGGCAATGGCAGGAAGTTACTGTCCTCAAGGGGCAGGGCCATCTTTCGGAAGCTGTCTTCTGATTGGCCCAACTGAAGCAAAGTCTCCAGGGCAAGCGACGAAGATGTTAACGCCAAACAAGAGCAAAGCTAGGTTGTTGTTAACGGATTTTGGTACATACGTTTTCGAGCCGCAGAAGATGGCGTTGAGGAGCAGATAACGGCGGGCCAGGGTGCCGCCACAAGGTGTCAGTTTAGGCATTGGGACGGCTTTAAGCTAACAGAGAAACGTCTTCGAACGACGGAGAATGGATGCCGGGTATCAGTTTATGCGTCGAAACGCCTTTAGAGAGACTGTGTTGAATGAAGAGATTGATGAGCCGGGGTGATACCACTGGTCGTTTTCAGTTTATGCGTCGGAAAGCCTATTAGTTGTGGTATTCGGACCGGTTATTTAGAAGTATTGTAAAACATTACAAGTTAGGGCGGAATACACTGACGACGCTTTGGTAATTTTCGACATAATTTAACTACGTATTGCTGAGACTAGCGGGTGTACAATCATTAAACGCAAAACCGACAAACCTTGTATAGTAATGGTCCTGCAGGCGAGGACAGTGAGATATTGCTATCCGGTTGAAACTGAACTTGCAGACTTCTTCATACACTCAACACCACAGAACTTTAGGAAGTCGCAGTTTAAGTAAATTTTTAAGGTTATGCTTCGAAAAGTCTTTTTTTATTGCGTTAGCTCTTGGAAAACATACATTGATTTTAATGAATAACAAACTAACTTGCACAAAACATTTTGAAGTCTAGAAACTAGAAATGTTTAGTGCCTATTACAGATACACTGCATTCTAAAAAACCACATTGGAAAATGTAATCATACAGACCTCACAGAAGTTGTGTGTGACCTGGTAAATTCGGCAGTAAATTTTGTTCTGCTGGTCGACTGATTTTCTCTGAGATCTTATGGTTCTCCCACCACTTGATTCCGGTGCTGCGGCATAGTCACATCATGTAACCCATCACAAGCGCTATACACCTAGCTGTTAAGTGCTGACCAAAATCTCGTCACTCACTCCAAAGTTTCGTGTTACTGGAACACAAACCCAACGAAAACCAACAGCCTTACTGAAACCAAAATTTTTATACTGAAATTAGATGTCAAGCGCCAATGGCTATTCGCTCAAATTTATATACACATAAGTAAAAAAATTGATGTAATTTTTGAAATATTTAGAAGTCTAGTAAAAAATTTTTATAAATGCAAAAATTTGTTGTTTTGTATTTTTGTAACTGTAAGCATAAAGCCCGCGACTTTAATTTAATTTCAATATTCAGGTAATGGAAAAAATTCAAGGTTAAGTATTGTTTTTAGAGGATAATGTAGTCACTAGTAACATACACAAAACTAAAGCTATTTCATACAAATTAAATTTTGGAATTTTTTACTCTTGAAAGACCTTAAACTGCTTTCACGATTTAAAAAACTCAATACAAACGAACCATTGTTACAGTATCAGCATCGTTGTCTCCGATTTCTTCAAGTTTCTGCATTTACTAAAAATATGTAAACCAGTTATTTTCTCTCGTCACGTATACTGACATGCTAGCTTCCTGGTTAGTATTCAACCTTAAAACATAATGAAAAACAAATGTAATAACATTTCATAACTTAAACTTGAAATCATCTCTCATTTACTACACACTGGATACTGAGTGTGTGTGAAGACATGGTGTCATATTTCGTACTCCGTCCCCCATGCCCTGCTCCAGGCCATAGGCCGTTATTTATGATGGAGCTCTCTATGACCTGACACACTCGCCCGAAAAGGACATCACACACGAAAAAAAACAGGAAATATATCTTCCCACCAGCACAGCACACAACACTTCTCTAGCAAGAACGATCGTCGCTTACATAAAATGGAGCTTGAGAGAAGGGAAAAAGTTGCTTAACCATATTGAATTTTGCTGTTGTATTTGCATAAAATGTACATATTATAAGACTTTTAAGGCATTTGTGAGTCAATGTACATGGCTGAATTATTTAGAAATATTTATTTGTATTAATGTAATGTTTTTCCTGTGTATATTTTAACAATTTACTACATTAAAAAAAACACACACAAGAGGTTCTAAGGTTCTAAGGGGGAGGAGTGGTCTTTCCTCCACCCCCCCCCCCCTTATAAATTAATCCACCACTGGGATGTAATCTCTAAATATAAAAATCCTTGTTTATAGGAAGGAAAACTGACCTACAATGGAAACATGAGCAGGTAATCTGTAAATGTAAACTCCCAATGTAGAGGAAGGAAGTAATGACCAACAATGGAAACATAAGAGCGGGTAATCTCTAAATGTGAACCCCCAAACCTTGTATCCTTATGTTATTTTTATAATCTCATTATATGCCAAACAAGCACGATGAGACCATGTTGGGGCTTTGCGTCACATAGGCACTGCTTTGTCCTGTACTCAACAGTCGTCCCACTCCAGTTAGTTTAACCTAAGCTACAAAGATCCACCACAACACAGATACATAACTCTGTTGTGTCAGCTGTTAAACTACATCTGTCGCAAAACTCGCCAAGTGGTATATCATTCTGCTCCTTAATACTTTTTCATAGTTCAACTCGTTTTACTTGTGTGGTTAAAAGCACCACTATGAAAAATTAATACATAAAACTATCATAAGTATAAACTGGAATTGTCAATTGTTAGAACTGTACCACAGAGTTTTTCTATAACAACAAACCGTGTTGACATCTTAAGTTTATTTGGGGAAGAAACAGTTCATTATGGTAAGTACATCTGGTATCAGAGAAGGTGTCATATAAAAAATATTGATGACTGCAGAATAAAATTTTTGAGGGTCTGCTGAAGTCAGCAATATTTGTTGAACATTACCTTAAGGGCTCTGCCTACCTGGGAACCTTGGTGATAGCAAGGATACGGATTAACGTATAAATTTATCTGGACAAAGCACCTGTCGGATCTACATATATGCCATTACTAACTGGGCCACAGTTGGTGCAGTGGCTGGAGCATTTGCCTCCAACCATGGCAATCCGGGTTTGATTCCCGGCGCGGTCAGTGCTTGGATTTTCGCACTGGGAATTGTGCCAGACGATGCCACTGATTGGCAGTTTTCTCTGGGATCTCCCATTTCCTCGTCCCCTACATTCTGGTGCTGCTCAATACTCGCATCATGTCACCCCTCACCAGTGCTAAAGACCACGATGTTAAGGGCTGACCGAAATCTCTTCAATCAATCATTCAGTCAAACCATGACTAACTTTTTGTTTATCTGGGTGCAGCCTTCATTGCTATAAGATCTTTTAGACTTTTTGTTTGTACCCTGAAAACTATGAACAAATAAGTATTTTTATGCCTAAAAAACACTCGAAAACACACACTTATAAATTTTATTTTATTTTTTTAATTTTTACTCCGGTAGTAATATTCCTCTATTCTGCATGCAGAAAATGGTTTTCTCTGAAAGCAATCCGGTTTCTTGAATGATGACTGAGCCCGTCAAATGTAATTTAACATGTATATACCTATCGTTCTCACCAGGGTTCTGAAGTAGGTAGCGCCCTCAAGACTAGAGGCTGTAGTAAGATTGTTGACGGAGCTATGACTACTCAGTATTAATAAAATGGTATACCAGTAATGTGTAAATAATGATGTTGCGAAAAAATTTAAGTTTGTATATTCAAGCTGCTGTCACAAATTTCTCTTGTGTTATCTTCATGTTGTTGTAGGCTGTATGTTACAGATTTAAGTAATAGTGTCCATAAAGTTTTAAAATTGTGATTAATATGCGATTTGTTACATTTATAGGTTTAACAGAACTTAGTGTGAGCTCAAAATTCTGTCATCGTAAGCTGTTACTCGAAGTAATGGTAGGTGGATCAGACACTGTAAATCTGGTTTTACGTACCAATTTAAACTGTAGGCCTATCATTAACATTTAGAATTGTTACATGGCAATAAGGAATGTGGTTGTACCTGGAGGTCTATTCTCTAACTTCACCTCTGGTAAAGATTGTCACTGGTGACTTTCTTTCGAGAGAGACAGCGATTAAGGTAGTCACTCGTGACTGTCTTCATGTCGTTTTCTCTAACACCTCTCTTTACCAGAATCTTGATAATGCTTGGCAACATTGTAGTCTGTGCATAGAAAACTTTCGTACATCTTACTTAATTATGTTTCCCCAGTTTCCACAGCATTTTTTTCAATTACTAACTACTTAAATTTAGTTTTAAATGATATAAACCATGTATGTTTGTTTTTAGAATAACAATTTTAAAAGTTTTTACATCAACTCGCCTCGAGTAGAAAGTTAATGTATCATTCTTACAAGAGGTAGCAGGACAGTCCTGCGTTAGTGTATCGAAGGCAGAGAGATAGCAGCATGCATGTTGAATTGAGTATGTCATTTGCGTGGCAGTAAAGGTTAATTTACACAGAAATATAATCTACGAAATGTATTTAATATTTAAGGGAAAATAAAATAACGTCCTTCTGAGCAATGTTTCAATCGGAGTTGTTCTCCAACGAGGATGATTGTAGGATACAACTTAAATATGTCGGCCATTTTCATGAACTTCCTGTCGTAACAACATACTAGAACCCGATTTGTATATAAAGAGAGTTCTGAAAGATAGTCACTGCCATTTTTAGTTACAGAATACCAATTCTCGTCGTGAAGGTAATTACCGACCAACTGATGTATAAATATTGCATAAAGGACTGAAAATGTTACAGAATAGGCTCCCCTGGTATGCTTGTATAGAGGACTCATGTTTGTGATGTTGGAAACATCTAATGTTACGTTAAAGGTAACCAGTTTCTTCAGCCATGTTATGTTCCAACAGGTCATCAAAGAATTTGTGGAGTTATCTGGAATGCCATGTTTTCACCCAGGAAAATATGAAGGATTTTGGAGGGAAGTGACAATACGCTCAAATTTTTCTCACCAGTGTTTGGTGGTATTGAATATAAATTTGGATGACATCTCGGAAGCTGAGAAAGTTTGTGGTGAATTGAAGCCCCAGCTCTGCAAATTGTTTGAAAGCGGTCCTGGAAAAGACACTGGTGTTGTGTCTGTTCACCTGAAAGTTACATCCAGGTATGCATCACATCAAATTGAACATGCATGCTGAAACTGTCCAAATTCTCTAGAGCCAAATTTTATGAACACAGATTTTATTACTACTGTATGTACAGTGATTTTACATATTAATGGTTAGGAACTGTTAGAAAGTCATAAAAATTTAAAAGATAAAATTGGTGAAAATTGGTTAAATTAGAAAATTAGTAAAAACTATATTTACTACTCTTCATAGATAAAATATACTTTTATAATTTTCTTGCCCTTAATTGGCACAGTAAAATGTAGGAAATTAAGTCGTACAGTAGAAACATCTTGGATAGATGGGTAAAAAAAACTGTGGTGCAGGTTTGCTAAGTTGAGAATCTGTGATGATGGCCCTGGAGCAGGTGCACCCAAGCCATGCACAGCTGGACCACGTCCAGAGATGCAAACTTCTAGGTAGTCTCATCATTAGTCAGTCCTTCTCGACAAAGGATAACCGACATCAAACTGTAGTACGTGTCAGCAGTGGAAGTTAATAGTTCAATTGGTAAATATTGTATGCACACCGCGTAATACTGGTACACACGTAACAGAACAACCTGAAAACTACTGCTATGAGTACCGTAAAGCGCTTACATCTACCATCACTTTAGTGAAAATGCTGTAGGGAGCCCAAAGAACATGCACGAGGCACCCTTACATACACACGCACGTAGTCCGGACAAGCCAAAAAAACAAAGAACGCAGTAAATGTCTCCTCCTGGCACCCGGTCTATAGTGGGCATTCTTCATCAACCAATGAACACAACATGATTTACAAATGCATAAAATAAGGAATACGACTCGAATAAGTCTTCTTGTCTACCAACTAAAAATTTACTGAATGCATAAAAGAAGAGCACTAGCTACTTTGCCGTGCGTCTGTAGTATGCTATACACCGTCCGGAGATTCGTAGTTTACACCTTTCGCCTGTAAAAAGTACGGAAAATCCATTGACATTGGCATCCCTGCATGTCATATACCACGTGAGGACAGTTCTTTAAGCCAATTAACGGAAAACTCCTCAACTGCTGCTGGCTAGTGAATGTTGCTGACATATAAGACGGAGTCCTGGGGCAGGTACACACCCCCTTCCTCAACTGTGACCAATTGGCTGTGCTTTATAGGACTGCTTTGACAGTGGAGTCAAACAAGATTAAGAAATATATACGTAGTTGCTAATTTCAGAGCCATGGTGGGTCCCGACTATTTTAATAAGCTGTCTTTAACTGCTTGTTGATAATTAATTCTGGCAGAAACAATACATTTAGTTCAACCAGCAGTAATAAATAAGTGGAGACAGGTCAACTCTGGCCAACTCCAGTAGTTGACACCTGCTGCTTTAATTCCAAAGAACAGTGTAAAGAATGTGCTCCCACCTACCTCCTAGGTTCAGTGAGTACATGCCAGCTTTTGTCTTTATGCATCTTCAATTATGAGGGAAAGAATTACGTATTATGGTATAAAGTACGTAGTGTTAATGCTTATCACAAGTTTTTAGTTATCACTTTACACAAAGTGACAAAAACAGCAGTTTCAAATCAATACGTAGCCATCATTTAAAGCAACAACCTTTAAAATTTTTCGTAACTTATGTATACATTGCAGTACTATGAACTATTGTTACACAGCAGAATTTGTACACATACTTATATAAAACAAAATTGTTCTCAGTAATAAGAAAGAAGGTGAAGGTCGTGGGTTTCCCAGCTACTCATGGACTCAATGTCCCATCAGTCTTAGCCACAGGCAATGACATGGGGAATCCCACTTCCTCCACACCTGCTGCACCACTACCTTAGAGGGGTGGGTAGAAGCTGCCAGCCAATTGGATGATTGCAGCTGAATCCAGGCAGCTGTTCTGTTAGTTTGATATATCACTTTGCACATGTTTGAATCACACACACACACCTGCTGCTGACACAGTACGTTCCTTGAGTTGGTGAGGTAGAGTTAGCAAAGTTGTCCATCAGAACACCATTACTGGTTACAGCAGTAGTAAGGTTGTTAAGTGCTTCTTATTCAGCAGGGGTTTTTCAGCTTTTGAGACATAAAAAAATATATATATATATATATATATATATTTATTTATTTATTTATTTGTGTGTGTGTTTAGAGCAGTGGTTCTCTAAGTGGGTGCTATCGCCACCTTGGGGACCTTGGGCTTGCCTAGTAGGGCAATAAGTTCCAAGGGTGCGGCAGGGGGCACTGACAGGCACTGGCACAGAACGAGGGTGCTGGACGTGGATTTTCCCAAGCGGACTTTATTATAGCTAGAAGTCCGGAAATTTGGCAGATTCATTTGGCAACAAATTAGATTTCACTTTTTTTTCAGTTGATTTTCGGCTTGTTCAAAGACTGTTACTTCTCCAGTATAAATTTGCCTACCACGTGCTTAAAATGCTTTGCGACGTGTTCGTAAATACTTTTTTTTAAGAAACTATTCCACATGTGCCCAGTGTGTCAATGGACGAAAAGAAAATACACTTCAAACAGTAATGGAAGAGTGGTTTCAAAGCATCACGTCAATATGGCTAAAAACAGTCATTCAACCTGTTATATCTGGAAAACTACTCACGGAATTAATTTAAAACTACTCTACGAACATGCAATGGACTTTGCTTAAAAATTGTCGCCAGTAAAAAGATGGGTTTACCACTGAAAGTGTCAGTCAAGTGAGTGATCTACAATATCACTGCACACTGTTTCAGTGTCTTGCAGTAGAGGCGATGCTGCACCAGATGAGCTGGTCAACATCGCCCTTGGCGTCATGCCTAACCCACACAAACACAAGGCCAGTACGCGGGTGCCTTAACGCAGCATGGCGTTGGGTATTTGCTTTATTGCATGTTTGTTATTAGGTAGCAGACGTCCAAGGCGCGAGTGAACCAATTAAAATTAATACTTGTTTTAAGTTTTACTCGTCCTCGAATGAATTTTTGGAATTTTTCATCAACTATGTGTAACAGAATTATAAGTTATTATTTTACTGAATTTTATTGCTTCCCATTGCTTGCCATTAGGAATTTGTAGAAGTGTTGGTCTCACTGTCTGATAATACCAAACCATTCAAAGATATTATTTCTTTGCAGCCAATAACAGTTATCTATGTGTAGCATGTTAAAGTTTGTTGTTGTTTTGAAATATTTCTATTATATTCCTTAGTAAGTTGCAAAAACTAATATTCTGAGTAACAATTTTTATAGAGTCATAAAAATTAAGGGGTAGGGAGTGCCGGGTATTGGTTTGTGGACCCAAGTGGGCGGTGATCCAAGTATGAGAACCACTGGTTTAGAGCAGCAGTCACGTTCCTGTCAATCTGTTGTCAGTCGTGAGGTAAAAAAAAATGTATACTTCCAGCTATATTTTTCATAATTTAATTTTTACATTTAATACTCACATATTCCCTCATTCAAAATTATTCTTTTAATAGAGCCTGATCAATAGTCAGCTTGGTAGATGTGCCCTTGGAAATCTAGACTGTTGATTTGGATAAATTATGTTGGTACTGATGGGCTGTATGTACTGTAAGTGCAGTGTATTTGGAAATGGATATGTTGGGGAGATATATATATATATATATATATATATATATATATATATATATATATATATATATATATATATATATATATATATATATTAATGTTGTGATTATTCAGTGCGTCTAAAGATACATCATGGTACCTTGCCTATGGAGAAGAGCGTCTGGAGGACAAACTTATGGACTTACATGTGCACATTGATAAGACTTCAGTGTCGTGTTCATTTGAACATGCTATCTACATGCATAACATTCTAGCAGAGATGTTGGAATTCAACAAAGAGACTGCTGTTATCAAAATAGGAGCCCTTGACTTCACCACCATGTTGATTGCAAAGGTCAGTATCATGCTGTCAATTTTATACTGTACCCATTCATTGGGTGTAGCACTGCTCTAAAGATAAATATAGAAATATTTAGCAAGGGAGTGGTCACATGTAAGCAAGAGTGACCAGATGAAAAACTTTACATTGGTTTTGTGTTTTGTATTGTTTTAAATCTCCTGACCATTTTTTTTATATTTTTGTAGTAAATACTGATCAACTAGCTTTTTTCATCCATTAAAAGAATGTTTTGTCCTGTAGCTTTTGCGTAATAAGGTAACATGTGAAATTCAAAATTTTGAATTTTTTGCATCTTAATTATAATAAAAACCAACTGAACAAAAAAATATATAGTTAAAATAGAGATGCCACGTTAATAGGACACATTTTTTTATCAGTGCACATTTTAAAAAAGTAAGTGCATTAACATGATACTTTTTTTAAAATCAATATGATCAATGTTTCCTTGACTTACCTTATTTCTGTTGTTGGGTTGGTTTTAGTAATGGTCACGTTGTGAAAAAGAAATATTGACTTTAATAAGAAGTCCATGCAAAAACTACAAGATACAAATATGAGATGAATCTGTTATCAGCTGTATTGTCTACTAGTAAAACAATATCAGGTGTAAAAAAAGTACGTTACACATGTTTTACTGCTGAGCAGCTTTTGAACTGTAACAAAATTTGTCTGCCGGAAAAGCAGATAAGATACTGCCAATTAATGTCTTTGTATTTTGACTATTCTATAACAGTTGTACTCTGTTAAACATAAATTATGTGTTTTGAAAAAAATTAGTTCCTGTTGATTAAATACAGAGCTAACTTTTAATTTTTCAATGCTATGAGGAAAAGTCACATTATGTCCTACCCCCTCTTGTTTTTACTGTACAGAATTTTAGGTTAAGAAGTACAGCCATTTTTATTTAACAAAATTAATTTTTCTTAAATAATAGTCAATGTACACGTTAAATTTATGAATTCTGTACAAGACCCACAGCTGGTATCTGTCAAGTTCAAGAGTGCATCTTTAGGACGGGTGAGTTCCGCTCAATACACCACCCGCTACGATGGGAAGATAGCAATTGTAAAAACCCAATTCTTATCCTAACCGTAAGGCCATCCAAGGATAAGAATGAAGTATTCGTGTTTCAATCTTCTTGGGTCTCTTAAGGTAAGGGCAGGTTGCAGATTTCAGCAACCACCTTACAATACGGTTTACAGATTTTTGTAAACTTAAATGTTGGCGTGAAAGATACAAGAAAATTTACACCTATATTTCTATTTGTGTACAAAAAATTTAAAATGTTAAACACTGTAAAGTAATTTGTCAATTTGATCGTAACATAGTGATAGAAACAAAAGAATTCCAAAGCTGCTAATCTGTTAATGAAACTGTTCTAGCTAGTGGATTTATTTGCGAAAGGGCATGGAGATTTCAGGGAACAGATTGTGAAATATCCATTACGAAGTAAAATCAAAACAGCATGGCTAGGAGAAAAAATCCAGCTTTTGGCTTGCTAACAGTATAACAGTAAACTCCTCCCTCCCACCATCCCAAGGTGCTATTTTATATTAATTGTACCCCTAGTTGAGATATTAAGTGGGAACAACAATTTACATGAAAGTGAGCGATCCTCACCTTAATGCCTTGATTATTTTAGTAGGGTTGGGAGTTTTTAATAGGCCGTTTGTTTTTCTTTTTTAGTTGAGCGTTGTGAAATCCCCGGTAGCCGGTGCTCGGGCTCCCCCGTTCTTCTCTGGACCTGTTTCTCCACTGGCCATGGAGGGTGAGGAGGGGAGTGTCAGGTTCTGGTCGCCCGACGGTAGGGGCGCTCTGGTCGGCTAGTTGAACTTAGAGGGGCACCGGAGGCACGGGTGTGAAGGTGCTCACACGTTTGTTTGGAAGTCATTCCTGGGTTGTCCAATATTGCTGAGCTGTTAAATAGGATAAAACGAAAGGAGTTACCTTTGAATGGGGACCGGAGCACTAACGGTTACTATGTGAGAAACCTGTGCTGTGTTTGCCGGATTTTCATATACCCTTTAATCTGCATGTTGATCGGCACTCGCATTGGGAGCTGTTTTGAGTCATGATATGGGTGATAGGGAACCGTTCCACCCCATCACTTACTCGAGCCGAGTTCTTAGCGAGACGGAACGGGGGCTTATGCCTACGAAAAGGAGTGTTTGGCTTGCCTTTATGGCATGGGGCGCTTTAGGGGTTTCTGTGAAGGAAGGGAATTTAAGTAATTTACAGACAATCAAGCTTTGTCCTGGGTATCCCCAGCAGTTAGGGAAGTTGGGAAGATGGGTCGTACAATCAAATCAATTTCGTTTTATGATCCATCACGTAAGTGGAAAGGAAAATCCGGTGGCGGACCCACTCTCTCGAATGTTTGAACGAGAAAATTTCGCTGTGCTGACGGAGAAGGAGTGTGATCTGGTTGGTTTGTTTTGTTATTTTCCCCTGAAACTTTCACTTCAATCAAGGAACATCAATTGGCAGATAAAGAATGTAGAATCTTTAGGGCAGGGTTGAGTATGGGGATTCAAGTACCATATGTTTTGGAATGGGACATTTTGTATTACGTAGAGCCAGGTGCAACGAAGAGGGTGGTTGTTCTGGAGGCCGTTCAAGAGATGATTTTACAGTATTACCATTACCAACCGGAGGGAGGTCTACGAACGAAGGAAAATATTAAGAGATTTTTTCTGGTCTAATATGAATGGGGAAATCAAGAACTACGTACGGACTTGCGAGAAATGTCAGACGTTTAAGGCACCTCAGAACACCAAAGTAGGATTATACGCGGCTGAACAGCCCACAAGCCCTTGGGCTATGGTGCACGTAGATATCTTTGGACCCTTGGTTCGTTCCAAGGGGGAAACGTAGCACTATTAGTGGTATTGGATATATTTTCCAAATTTACCTTCCTTTTGCGATCAAGAGCATGAAGGTTCCAGTACTTAGGGATATCTTGGTAAATTAGGTCTGGATATGGTTTGGAGCACCAGTTGAGTTAGTCAGTGACAATGCTGCTTGCTTCACAGGAAAAGAATTCAAGTGTATGTATACGGAGTGGGGTATTAAGCACTCCTTTAGTAATCCGCGTTTTCCACAAGGCAACATGGTGGAACGAGTGAATCGTAATCTGCAGGGGCAGCGTTGGGAATATTCAGTGACTCAGTGCATAATGAGTGGGATGTGCAACTCCCCTGGATCAGTATGGGGTTTAACGACGTGCTGCACGAAGGCACGGGTGAGAATCCCGTGCAAATTTTTCTTGGTAGGCGTGTTTTGCAGCCCTTGTTGAACGTTTAGGGCATCCTCCTTTTAGATTCCAGGCATTCTGAACCACAGTGCAAGGTTTTGTTGACTAGGCTTAAAGATCGTTTAGAAGAACCGCAAACCTTGACTGCTAGGAGGTATAATATGGGTCGCATGGAAAACCTGTTTAAGGAGGGAGACAACGTTTTGTGCAGAAGTTTTCGTGTCACAGACCTCGCCTTTAAAGTATCTGCTAAACTTTCCCCGAGTTATGAGGGTCCGTTTGTTTTGCAGAAATGCCTTGGTGAAAATACCTGGTGTATGTATAAAGAGGGCAACCCTTTTGTTTTAAGGAAGGCACATGTGGTGCAATTTATGTTATTTCATGCCCTACCATGAGTCACTGTGTTTGCGTTTGTGTGTTTGTCACTGGCCAGTGTGATGTATGTTTTGTTTTGTATGCTATGTGTTTGAATATCAAATGTTGTTGAGCGCTCAAATGGTAAACAGAGATGATAATCGTAAAAAAAAATAATGGCCATATTATAGGGTGAGAAATAAGTAAACAATTTTATGTATATTTAATAGATGTATGTAAACAGTATTATATATTTTATAATGTTATAAGGGATGTAATTTAGTATAGTGTTATTTGTTAATGGTTGGGTGAACAAGATTGTTTGTTTTAAATTGAGAATCATGATCATGACAAGAATACTTAGGAAGACAAAACGTATTTTTTTAGCTGGTCTGAAAAGGTGTGTGTTTTATATTTTATGTTTTTTTTTTTTTTTTGTGAGATAATGATTTGTATTTCTCCTTTTTAAGGAAATTGCTGTTGTTACATGATAGAGTCCTACGTATTGAGTGTATTATGTTATGTGACTCTCTAAGGGGATTTGATTATAAATTAAGAGCTTTGTGTATGGTATTTTATGATTTGTCTGACATTTCGAGTGAGAGGTATGTTCATGAGATGTTTGGCTGAGTTTGACAGGAGAGTGTGATCGAGTTGTGGGTGTGAATGGGTTTTGGGTTCCGGTCCATAGGAGTTGATAGGGTGGGGTGTTCAGCGGTCCTCACCTTAATGCCTTGATTATTTTAGTAGGGTTGGGAGTTTTTAATAGGGCACTTGTTTTTCTTCCTTAATTGAGCGTTAGTGAAAGCCCCGGTCGCCGGTGCTCGGACTTTCCCGTTCTACTCCGGACCTGTCACTCCACTGACCATTGAGGGGTAGGCCTGGGGAGAAGGGGAGTGTCGGGTTCCAGCACCCGGCGGTAGGGGCACTCTGGTCGGCTAGTTGAACTGAGAGGGGCACCGGAGGCATGGAGCTCACTCTTCAGTCGGGTGTGAAGGTGCTCACACGTTTGTTGGGAAGTCTTTTGACTTGTCCAGTAGACCAGTGTGTGAGGTAGAGGAGAATTGCATCGAAATTGCGATGGGAGCAGAGTAACAATCCTTATTCGCCTAGAGTGCGAGAGGATGGAGAAGTAAAACTGGACCGCATTTGATATATATAACTTCCCTTGAGAAAGGCAGGTTCTGGAGACTTGGTAAGTCTGATTTAACTGCCGTCGACTGTAGTTGACGTCAACACAATGTGTTCTAAGGAGAGTGTGGATCACAGTTCTCCTGGGTGTTATCCGAGACTTTAATGGAGGCCCGCAACATAAGGCAACTATACATTTTGTCATTTCTGGGTAACCAAGACTACTTGCGACAATCGAGGGTTTAAGAGTGATCGGCCCGTTTCTATTGGTCAGGGAAGGAGTGATGTAAGAATGAGACGTTGTGAAATATGCATATTTGAATGGGAAGAATGGAAGTATAGGAGAGTGTGCATGTACTGTGTGTCTTTCGTGATAAGAAGGCAAAAGGGAAATTGCGTTTGAGAGAGGCATTAAACCTAAAGAGAGACGTAATTTCGTGCATTGTTTGCAGATACCCCGATACTTCTCCGATACCCTGATACCAATGTCCTTTTTCAGATTAAGACAGTTTTACAGTAATATATAAAAAATTAAAAAGTTCCATTCAATTGTTAATACATTTACTGTAAAAAACAACCAACACAGGACAGTCATGATTGAAATTAAATATGTTGGTACAGTGTTAGAAACATGGAAAGCAAAACTAAACCATCACCAATTTTAGACACACATTCAGTATCTTTAGCCAATATAGGTGATTCGGAATAAAGTGAGCACTAAAAAAAGCCCTGATTAATTTCTATTTTCTGCCAGTTTATATCTTTCCGCTACATGTAAACATCAACATTGCCACGTGCTTTTATTTACATAGTCTTGTACAATGTTTACATTTACGTTACAGAGCTCCGATAAATTTTAGCTATAATATGTACTCATCAGATGCACGGGGGCTGAATACATGCTATACTCAGTAGTAATCTTAGTTATAAATACCTGCGAGTTAACGTCTTATAACACTGGTTTCTCTGCGTCTACTCTAACGGCGCTATTAATTACCGTTACGAATCTCGTAAATCCATGCACAGTATATTCAAACTTTTAAATTAAAACCGTCACTAAAAAAAACACACGACACACGCAACATACAGCAATGAACGACGACGTTGAATGTGTTTATCAGAAACCCATATTCATTACACAACGGAAAAACAAACTGAATGACGCAATGCGGCGAAAACCTAACTCTGATGCCATCTGTCGGTGAAATTTTAAACTATCTCTGCGGCGCGAAGCAATAGCGGCGTGTGCCAACGATAATCGACTCGGTTGCGTCGCTTTGTACTGCCGCTGATTAAGTAGAATTATACAGTCAGTAGGTATGTCAGTTAGAACTTAAATAAATATTTTAAAGTATATTAAATACAGAGAGGTCGTTTGCAATTGATGTTGTTTCACTAATGCTGTGTTCAAATAAGAAAATACACGGGACTACATGCAGTTATTCGCTACCAACCATACAAACAAAAATGTAACTGTTGTTAATGTTGGCTTATATGCAGTAACGGCTAGTGATTTTTTTCAAAGGTTAAATCTTTAGTGCTCACTTTATTCCGAATGGCCTATACTTAAGCAAATGCAAGTTTTCTTTTACAAACACAAGTTGATTGACATGGTCAGGGAGTAGGAAACTGCGATTATCTGTAACAATAAGTCCAGCTTGCGAAAAAGTTTTTTCTGAGATCGCAAGCTGTTGAAAAATGTGATGGCGCATGACGAAGAGTAAGGTTCGGCCTGTGAGCATTACTACGTACGTTACACAGTTTGTCTACCCCTGATTTCTTTATAATAAAGTGAAATCTTACTCTTCGTAGAAAACAAAAATGTGACAGCTAGAGTTACATGCTTGTCTCATGGCCAGCAGATCACCTCCCTCCCCCACATACGTTCCCAAACATCAGCATGGGAAACAACTTGCAACGCATTTCCTGGGAAATGTCCATATCATAACCCCCTTTGCAGAAAAATATCTTGCAGTCATCTAACCTGAAACCCTACTCTTCCTCTAGCCATTATCAGCTCAGTTTCACGCGTATACTAACACTGGTAAATATAATCTCTATTACATGTGCACAACATGATTTTTCATTCCCGCTTCTACCCGCACCCAACCATTGAAAATGACAAATAATCACATGTCCTGTATGTTATTCATTGTAATGCACCCTTAATACTTAGCCAAAACCACAACTCATGTATTACATAGGACAAGACTCATAAATATCAGCTAACATGTGCTTATAGCGATTAGTGACAACAGGTTATTTTGTACCATTCCTGAGCAAGAAAATTAAAATCCAGTAATTTTGAAAATGTTCTATTCGACTGAACAAATGTTACAAACCATTTACAGTGTTTGTGTGAATGACTGCAAGGAATGTGAAAGCAAGACAAAAAAAGGGGGATGCGTTATCAGCACTGTACATCAGCCAGGCAAGCTTTTGGAAAGTAAACACGACTGGGCAACGGGTAAGGACGGCATAAGTGACTAAGTTTAGACTCGTTGACTGCGCTGTTTTGGCATTAACTCGACTCTTGCCGTGGCGTGCCATCGTTAAAAGGGCACAAGTACCAAACACATTACATCACAAAGGCTTGTCTTCAAACTTAACTTGTTTTTTTTTAATTCATTACTTTCGTGTTGCAAAGAATAGTACACCCGAAAAAAAATTTTGCGATCCGTTAAGATACCAGGCGGGCTATGAGATTACAAAATGTTTGTGTGTGTGTTTGCTGTGCCAGCTACTGTAACATTTCATATAGCGATCGCGCCAACATTTCTTGTTGAAATATATTGCTGATAATTTATTTAGGCATCGGCCCGATACCATGCCCGATACGAATACATTAAAAAAAGGCAAAGTATCAGAACAACTCTAGTCAAAATTATGGTGTTGGTGAAACGACTATTCGTGACATTCGTGACAGCAAGGAGAAACTAATAAACTTTTCTAGTTGTTCTGATTCAACAAGTGGTTTGCCAAAATAAAACGATGAAACAGTCATCGTATGATGAATTAGATAAAGCACTTCTTGAATGGTTCAGCCAGAAGCTTGCACAAGGCTCAGTTAGTTAGTCAGGTATACTATGTGCCGAGCAAGCAAAGCATTTCTCTGAAATCATAGGAATGGAAGGGAAATTTAACACGTCATCTGGCTGGCTTACGCACTTCAAACACCAACACTGCATCCGGGAGGTAACCATACAAGGGGAAATAATGAGTGCCGAAGTAAATGCTGCCACAGAGTTCTGCGATGATTTTAGTTTGTTTATTGGGAAAGAAATCTCGCTACTGGAACAAATATATAATGTGGATGAGACAGGTCTATATTGGAAATGTTTGCCATCTAGAACATTAGCCTTTGTCATAGAAAGCAAGGCACCGGGCCGCAAATCTAAAAATGAAAGATTACCTAACTGCACTGTGCTGTGCTAGTGCTGCAGGATCACACAAAGTTCAGCTGTGTGTGATAGATAAGGCAAAAATCCAAGTTCTTTTAAAGGGACAGAAAAGCACATTTACCAGTCAGTTATTACTACCAAAAGGGGGCATGGATGAATCATGAGATTTTTAATTACTAGTTAGACGACAATTTTGTCCCACAAATACACGAGCACTAGAAGAGAAAAGGGTTGCCTGAAGAGGCGTTCTTGACAATGCACCATTACTTCCCAATGCAGACATGGTCAAATCGGAGGATGGACAAATATTTCCAAGATATTTGCCACCTTATGTGACATCCATAATTCAGCCAATGGATCAAGGTGTCATTGCTGCGATGAAAAAGCTCTACTGAGGCGGCCTCCTGCAGAAACATTGGTGAGAGTACAGATTTGGCAACTTTCTAGAAAAACTAACTGTACTTGATGCCATCTATGTCCAAAGCTTGGAACATTATCAAATCAGAAACTCTGAGCTAGTCCTGGAAAAAATATTTCCCAATGTAGAGGTGGAAGACTGTGCTGGTTTTGAAGACGACCCTTTTTCAGCAGTAAATTTAGCTATGGCTTTACAGCTAAGAATTGAAACAGGCAGTGAAAGCATTGACAGTGACATGATATTAGAGTGGTTTAAAGTTGACAGTGCCAAGCCGCGTTATGAAGTTTTGAGCGACAGTGAGGTAGTAAAACGAAGGTCAACCGGAGACAGACTACAGTGAAGATGAAGGCTGCGACCTGATACCGGAAACTCGCGTGACTCATGCCTCAGCACTTCATTCACCAGAAAACTTGCTTCTGTACTTAGAGCAACAAGATGACATGTTTCTATCAGATAAGTTGGTGCTGCATACATTGCAAAGAAAAATAAAAAGGAAAGAAGCAAACTAGCTGAAACAGTAAACTATCACAGACTTTTTTAAAGTAAAATTTTAACATCTAAATTTCTGTGCTGACAGACAGATAGTGTACATTTGTTGAGTTATTGCATTTAATTTTGCAGTGCAATGATACAACATTGGGTAACGTTTTATATTTAACTTACTGATGCAAAACAGCTTTAACAGTGGAAGTTCATTAAGATGTGCGTGATGTACGACAATACACAAATGTGGATTGTTATTTAATTTCCTTGTGGATTTAAGTGCTAAAAATGAAAATTCTATCACCTACTGTTAAGGTAAAATCATTATTTCTGTGTTAACTGATAGTGTCTATTTTTGTTACTACATTTATTTTTTGCGATGCACTGATATTTCATTGTGTAATTCTTTACCTAACGTAGTAATGCAAAACTTTTGAGCGGAAATTAATTAATGTGTGAATAGCCTATAAAGAAGTACAGCAATCAACAAATGTACTGTGTTTTGTTATTTATAACTTTTATTGTGGTTTTTAGTTCTTAAAATGAAATTTAGGATGTCTTAAGTGTGTCACAGTAAATCTGGAGTAGTAACAGTATTTACTGAAGTATCTTATCTCATCATTAATTTTAGCGCTACCCTGCTCTCCTAACACAAACCACTATGGCCATGTTTCTCTTCACGGCACCCTTACTTTGTTATTTACTGCCATCATTGTCCGTTTGTTTATGCTGACTGCCCGGGCCAGATGGTAAAGGAGAGTGGGGAGGCTAGCTGTCAAGGTCAAGTGGCCACTTGTTGCGCAGCACGTGTGTCCGCGCAGTTGCCACTTTGCTGTGTCTTGCTCACCTTGTGCTGTTGCTAGTTTGCCGTCACCTATTTTTATTCTAGACACAGCTGCATATAAAATTTATTTTAATTTCACTTTTTAAGTGCCAGTGCATGTTGTATATTTAATTGCAGGTTTTCTATGGTAAAATAACCAAACAGGTGAATTAATATAATTTACTAGTGCATATAGGGTTTATTATACATAATACATAAATTAGTGCATTAACAGTGGTTTTGAATTATCCGTGGAACTTCTTCCCTCCTGTAGTGCGGAAAATGGAGTGTTTAACTGTACTTCTAAACCCATTAAAAAGCTCAAATTTTAATATATCGATATTGTTACAAGTTGCGGGCTAGGTACGTTTGGGGATGGAGGTCTTTGATAAAATAAAGAAAATAAACCTAACCTAGTTTATTTACAACTGTATATACAAAAAATCTATGTCTATAAAGATTTATCACAATAAATGGCAAACAGAAGAAATAACTACTATTTACATAAAGGATAAAAAAAATACATCTACACAAGTTCTCTGTCTATAGAAAGATTACTAGTCACTCACAATGGTGGACCCAAAGAAATAATACCGAAGAATCTTTCTGGCCTAGAATCACCATCTTCCTACTACTTGCTGCGGTCCTACTCGCTGGACGCCCTTGAGCAGTCGTCGCAATCCAATACTATCACTTCAGATCACACTAGGCACCTGCCAGCAAAAACTCTCTCTCTCCTGCTGCAGCTCCCCCTTATATACCCCACCCTCCTTCTTCTCGAATTATCTCGGCGGGTCTCTGTTCTCCAACCTCCTGGAAAGATGTCGCTTCAATGTCAAGCACCACC